>JAAAKL020001966.1:0-28145 GCA_010016065.2 Carybdea cf. marsupialis auct. non (Linnaeus, 1758)
AAGTTATTACAATGAGGATCTTAACGGCTACTTTCAAATCTACCGTCTTCTCGAATAAGTATTTATGACTACATGAAGATACAGCACGTGGAATGTATTGGCCGATGGGTAGTGAGGGACATTCAACTGCTTTGCGATGTTTTGTGCGGCTTTTTCTTCTGTATACTTAATTAAGGTTTTGTAGTCGAAAGCTAGCAAGCTTGGCTGAATGCATTTTTAGGTTTTTACATATTTTTTATGTCATCTTATGGTAGTTTTAAGCCTTCTCCTCCCCCCTTGTGTATAAAACCAGGCCCCCATTTGAAGGACGTGCATCGAAATTGCACTGTAGATAAAAGCAAGTCTAGCGTAATAGTGCGAAAATTTAAGATAACCTAATACCTCAGACATTACCAAGAAATTCATCATACCATGATGTTAGTTACAATTGAAAGTTACAACTACGTGAAAATCATCTATTGTGTCCTTTTGATTTTCGAGCCAATTCTTTTTCTCTTTCAGCTCGTACACTGGAGATAGTAGGAGTTCTGTTGAACTTGAGCATCTACCAGATAGCTCTGGTGATTTTGGAAACCCCCCGACACCCCCTCCACGTGCGAAGAAAGGACACTCCCGAGCATCGTCACTAGACCTCAATAAACTGATGGGCACGAAAGGAGGGCCATTCTTTGGTATGTTATGATATGATAGACATTTTTTATGGATATGTAGTTTGATATGTTGCTACAAAAAGGTGGCCAAGGACGATATTCTGCTTTACGCTAGACGTTGCCGATTGACTGGAAACGTGAGTAGGTTTATATTGAGTTCCAGAGCCTTCCAGAGCTTGGATCGCAAGTAAATATACAGTATACGCTATACATATTTATTCCCATGTAAATCCCATATTTCTGGTGTTAAAATGCACGTTGGAAAAGTGGAGGAACCATTGCCCCCCGGCCTGTTGTAGGAGGCCGTGTAGCCCGGACACCATACACTTCATTTGAGCATCTTAGAAGCCTGAAGCCCTGATGGTAATATCTACTTAGTTTTGGTTTGGGTATTTTTATTTTCGTGTTTTTCCATTTACAGTTTTGGAAAATTATTGAATGCGACTAAAAAGGCGAAAAATTTCTAACATATTTGTTGAAGCGACGAGTTGGCAGTCATTGTTCTTTCGTGGATAAGTTTTAGATTTGGTTACAAAAAACCTAAGAGTGGTAGTTAAATATGCCACCAACTGGATTCTTCTACTACTACTACTACTATATCTACTACGAAGATGTTGATGAAAGTTTTTTTCTTTGTGTTTAAATATTTAAAATCAGCAAATCTAAAGAGTTCACTATGAAATTGCTGTATTATTTTATGGAAGAAGGACTAGATATTATTCCATACACAGCAGCACTTTTTGATCATAGACATTTAACTTCCATACGTCTTTTCGAACTTAAGTATGTCACACAAGACAGTTATATCGTTGGGTTCCTATTTCAGTTTCATCCATAAGCATAACGTATTCATGTTTGACTTGACTGGATAATGAGTCAGCTTTACAAGTTATGTTTAATTAGAAAACTGACGGTGTTTCTTTCTGTTAATCAGTTTGAAATTGTTGTCGGCTGTTGTATACCCAAGAAGAATACTTGCACTTATAGGTACTTACCATGTCTAAGATCTCTGGTAACGATAACCAAGTAAAGAAACGTCCTGTCGCGATCGTGTGGAGATTGGGCTTGATCAAGGATGGCTGATATAACACTTAATTTGTCATTTAAGGCGTACTTAAGGCTTCGTGAGAGATACCAAGTCAATAAAGAGTAAAGCGTAACGTGGCAATACTTATCTTAATATCGTAAATGGGATCATCTATTTGCTTTAGACATCATGGCTGAGTAATGTTAAATGATGTTTGACACTTATTTTTCTGTAGCCTTGCTTAATCCCCAGCAGTAAGCATAGCTGCAGAGCTGTATTTTTGTTTTGCTTTAGTAATTTCTAAGTGAACCACTTCCTTATAGACGAACCATTCTCGAAAGACGACAAAGTGAAGAGGGATTTATCACCAGTAAGTACAACCTTTGTCATGTTATACTATCATCAGATAAATTTTGCCATTTCCATTGTGTGAATACAGTGGGTGTACCATACGATGTTCACACTAGCTAGCCATGAACATTTATTCCATTCTCAGTAAGTTCGTTAATAATCTGTTTTTCTCATTACGATGGCTGTGAGGATGTGGAGACATAAGCCCAATGATGCCCGGGAACTTCGTATTTCTCCTCAGCAGTCACGGCGTTAATTCTGCTTTGGATTGGATAGGAACACTTTTTATTATTGCACCTGTGCAGGCATGTCGCTCATTAGTCGTTACCTGTCGTGACTATCTCCGTTCTTACATTTTTATTAATTGAGCTCTAATGGTTTCTTGATTCTACAAGCTGCAGACATAATTTTGTAAGTATGTAAGCTGGATGAAAGCACAGGCGTTCCGGATCTCTTATTTCTGTCAACACCCCGAATTTCCACTTTGTATTGAAGCTGGCAAATCAATCCATGTTGAGTCAATCAAATGGTCTTTTTTCTTTAGTTTTAGGCATCGTGCTCTATGCCTACATGAGTTGTTGCATTGTCCTCACTCCCTTAGTCCAACTTGCGTTCCTCTTCGTTCGTTTGTTCGTTCCTCGTCGTTCGTTTGTTCGTTCCTCTTCGTTCGTTTGTTCGTTCCTCTTCGTTCGTTTGTTCGTTCCTCTTCGTTCGTTTGTTTGTTCCTCTTCGTTCGTTCGTTCGTTCGTTCGTTCGTTCCTCTTCGTTCGTTCGTTCGTTCGTTCCTTTTCGTTTGTTCGTTCCTCTTCGTTCGTTCGTTCACTCGTTCGTTCGCTCGTTCTTTCCTTCAATTTTTCTTTGTTCTTTTCTTCGTTCTTTAGTTCATTCTTTCCTTCCGTCCCTCCCTTCGTTCTTTCGTTCCTTTCGTTCCTTTTCTTTCTTTCAGACATTCTTTCATTCCCACTTTTCATTTCCTTACATTTCACAACTTTCGTCAAGTACGTATTCAAAATTGGTAAATATGATACAGTTATCAACTGGATACCTACCCGACGCAATATTGTATTTTTTATCTCAAGCCAAGTTTTCTTTCTTGTGCAACCTGGATATTCTACAAACGAGCATTTTTTTGTTGTTTTTATTTCAATAGCCAAAGAAACCCCCACGAACAAGTATTTACAGAGCAGATCACTCGCCGGATAGAGAGACAGATGGAGGGAACAAACCTGCACCAGATGCGACGTCAAAGTCAATAGTGCGACCACGCCCTGCACCAAGTGCAGGGAAAAAAGCAAATATGAATCATAGGCGATCGGCATCACTGGACTGGGGCAAGGACAACGTAAGTATACTATTACAAACAAGACACGAGTACAAGTCTCACCTTAACCTTGTGTTATCTTGTGTCTAAACCACGACCGAGTGCAACTGGAGTGTATTTATTTACCCCCAGTAACAGATGACGTGTGCACCGCATAAAGAACTCGGCGTCTGCATCTGGAAAAATAAACATTATGTTGTTTCTTTAGTGAAAGCAGGACGTTTGCTAATGCGCAAGGCAAGCCCTTTTCTTAGTAAATACAACGTCAAACAGACGCGAAGTTTGATGTGGTAGATAGCAAGCTTGTAGACGGCTATTCAATCCACGACATTCGAAGAGACCTAGTAATCTTCGTAGACAAAAGTACGTAACAGACTGATAAGTGAATAGCTCAGCTCTTCTCAAAAGATTTAGGGTTGGGAGGACTTGTTCAACCTGTTTTTACACCATCGTCAGCTGAGATCGAAAGCGATTATTCAGTTTTCTCATAATAAATTTTCTAAGTTCTTTTTTTAATCAACTCTTTTAGAAGACTAACGTAATTAAGGTTGTGTGCAAACATGAAAAAGTATACTTTAAGTAGTCGTTAAAAATCGATACAATTTCTAAACTAGAACATACAAGAAGGATGTACAGCTGTTACTGTGCGTCTCTGCTGTTAGTAGTTGGAGAGGATGGAGGGAGTTCTGTGATATTTGTTTGCCGAGTTATTTCATCTTTGTAGTTCCCTACCCATGGGCATGTCTGTGGCATCCACTTTCTCCCCGCAGTCCTTGTCTTCTGCCCTTCTCTTCGGCTCTACACAGCTTCCATTCTTTTACAATTCTTTCCTTCCATTCTTCCTTCAGTTACTTCTTTCAACTGTCACACTCCTCTTAGAACAATCCAGTTGATGTGATTTAAGATACATGAGTAGTAATGCCCAGACCCCCAAGTTTTTTCTGACAGACGAATAATTTAAATAATTTTCTGCTTAAAGGCAGCAGTAGAAGTCGTAATGACGGTTTCCCGTTAAGGGCTCGCAATGAATGTTATTTTTAGGGCATGTAAACTTAGACGTTAATGCTACGATTTCATCTAGTAACAGTCTCGTGTGCCATGGGCTCAATTGTGATAAAATTACGGGGAATGTATGTGCAGGGGGAGTTAATGCGGTCTTGCAGGAATCTTGAATTTTACCCGATTTTTGAATAGATATTGCGAAATGAAAGCTTTTCATAGACCTTTAAAGAATTTAGCACTAAAACACCATTTGATATCGGAGTAGGTTACGTATTTATGATAACGTAACGCTATTTTCAATTGTCAACAACAGGTGTATGTAAGAAAAGCGGCTAACAAAGTTTAATTTTTCTTAACTTCTCAATGTAAGTCTGATGATAACTGTGATTCTGATCCTCTTGATCGCTGTTTTGTGATTGTACCATAGCAAGAGATTTTGCTTGATTTGCCGTTTGAAGTATAGAAATTTTCACGCCTTGATAAATCTTAGTCCTGTGAGATTCTGTGATATTGTATTGAGTGATCATTGTGGATGTCACCTGTGGTACAGAGGTCTACTTCACAACTTCACAGTCAATGACCATAAATATCTCACTTCCTACCAGCTGCTCGTCGTACCAGTGCAGGATGTCTTCGCTATTAAATTGGCTACCACGAACGTATAACCACCATTCATAGATTACTTGTCTTAATCACATGCACCTTTCGAAATATCGGCCATTTTGTACAAAATCTCCCATCTTTTGAGTTCTTGGTGTGATCTTCTGTAATTGTCAGATCTGTCTTCTGTAACTTCATCTGATTTATGCTCTTTTGATCTTTCTCTTGCCCTGAACGTCGTCGCACGTTTCCAAATCGAGTTTGATTTTGATTTTATTTATTTGGACATTTTGATTTTATTTATGGAACTCTTCTATTGTTGTGGTATTTAACTCTAAGTTGGGAATGCAGGTGGTGTTATGGGATGCATTAGATGTATAATGGAAGCAGATCGTGCCGACCTGAGGGACAGCAATGGTTAGAGACCGACTAAATTCTACTATAAGTTTTATAAGAATATAAAATGATAGGATCCCAGTAAAGAAGTGCAGAGTAGAAATCGACTCCAAGTCGGTAGAAAAAGGGTTTGGTTTTCATTTGTAAGATGATGCCTGGTTACTGGTTGTGACATCCATTAGTTACATTCAAACCATATGTGCTTTGAGAAACTCACAAGTACCATTAATGCATCACCGTTATCAGCAAACTTCACGATTTCGACAAAGAACAGAAAGACCTTGTTTTTGCAGTTAGTAGCTGCATTTTCGACATTTAAGCCACAGAAAAGTTGGAAAGAACTAGCTTTGCGCGTGAAAATATAGCATTTGAATATCACCAAATTGAGCCAATTGATAGGGCGTATTTTTTCTATTATCTTTATGGACTTGTCACGATGTTGCATGGAGGAGAACAGGGCAGTGCAAGACAGAGACCTCGTAGGAGAGGGCAAGGGAGCATCAATCCATGATTTTGCATTTATCAGTTATCATGATTAACGAAATCAGCGTGACCTTGTCAACAAGGTCAAATTGCATATCAAAACAATGTAACAATTAGACATCGTCCACAAATTTTGGGAAGATCAGCCGAGACGCATGCAGAAGCCGAAATGATGTCACGATGCCTGATTCTAACGAACGGCAACCGTGTTATCTTTTGTCACTGTCAATATTGTAACATTAATATTCATCCTTTCCCCACTTTCTGTTATCTAGGCTTCAACACTTCCGCCACCAAAGGCTTTTGATGGTATGTCAAGTATGTTCTGTTTTTAGAGCTCAATTCCGCCGTTTCGCGTATTTAATCTATGTCACTGCGCCTTGGGCGATTTAGTGATCATCCAATTTGAGTTTTATATATAAACAGTGATGTTATTTAGGTTAAAGCTGATCTCAATAAATATGCTTCAGAAGCAATCGTAAAAGATAGCATAGGAGTCATTCCTCTTCCTTCGATTGTAAATTTTTGGTTGCAGGATGAAGCTGCCTTATCTAGAGTAAGGAAGAAACTACAGATTGAAGAGATTGAAAGGCCATTTCTTGTGTAAGGAAATCGAAGCGTTACTTTCGCAGCAATCGACATACGTAATTTCGTAAGTAAGAGTTTTTCTTAAGTCTAGTTTAGTAGTGGCATCTAATTCATGTTCCAGTTGGTTGTATTTACCTTACATACATACATTACCCCAGTTACTCCACTCTTCACCTTCATAGCGCCCACCTGCTTCTTGCAAAGTGATATAACCTTTACTTCTTCTAATGGGATATAAGCTTTACTTCTTGCAAAGGGATATAGCCTTTACTTCTTGCAGCGGGATATAACCTTTACTTCTTTTCATTTACTACAGGCTCGGCACCAAAGATCTATCCAAAACGAGTAAGTCACCTTCATGTCTTAATTTCAAATATCGCAATGTTAAACTTACATTTCACATAATGATAAGCCGTACAAGGCTATTGATTTTGCGTATTTTATACCAGTTGCCGATCTGAATCAATTTACGTTAAGGACGTGGTTGGTGTTCTGTGTCTTACGCTAGTCGACAGATACTTGACACTTTGCAGATGGTGCAGGATGTAACGGGTCTTGGAATAAAATGGTTGCAGCTGGATCATGGAAATGTTAACCTTGACCATTCTTGCTTATTTTGTTTTTGTAACCTACCTGTTCAATAATACAGATGTATTCCTAATCGAGAGCTGGGCTATTTGTTGTTAGCAACCTAGAATTCATTGTGCGAGATGGTGGAAATATTCTGACGAGATAGTCGTAGTCACTTCCGCCATCATGGATGTATTGCTTGAATACTCAAATCGTATTGATAGTGCAAGGACAGCAAAAAATAAGGAAGGAGAACGTGATCATTCACTGGTTTTAGTGTAATTTGTGCAATAATAGAGAGTCTAATATCTCTGTAAATCCCCGCCCCTTAACCTCGCAGAATAGACTATCATGATTTTTCTTCTCCACGAAATGTTAGCCTTACAAGAATTTATTGGGAAATAAAAGAGAACAGTCAAATCTGAAGCATTTGATCTTTTTATCAATGCTATCGTTCTGTCATATGACTAGTTTACACACAATCACGAAGATGCAGTAAACTTGATATTTTAACTACTAAATCAAAAGAGCAGTGTAGGTATATGGTTACAGCAAGGCATTTGAAATAATTATAGAACGTAAGGAAGTATTCTCGATAACTCACTTTCTTTATCAACAAGAAAATCGCTTTTGTTTGCTGATAACTGAAAAACGTAAACATTTAAGAACCCGATTTATATTTTCAGGGGCACTACAACTACGCGGGCAACAACCCTGAATTTACTAAACATCAGCAAAGCACTGCTACTAGGCTCAAAGCCATTTCATCCTCAGAACTTTAATATCATTTGAATCGTTGCCATGACGTTGCATTCTTAGGGAATGTGTCAAGTCTTACATCGACTTCAAAATAGCAATAAAACATTGATGACCGAGACCTTGATTGCCGATTGTTTAAATGACATCACCTCACTGTTGGATTGAACATGCTATTGCAGCTCAAAGAGTTAAACTTGCTTGATGCTCCGCAAACTTGTCAAGAGCCATTTTCATGAATGTTCCTTCTCGCAGTATGTGCTTTTAAATGGTTTTAACTATTTAACGCGTACATACATAGCTCGTGACCGTGTCAGTGTGGTAATCAAGCTTGGGACCTGTTCAAAACCATTTATACTTTCATGACCATTTTAAATTTCTGACAACAGTGACAGAAGAAGTGTTACCCTTTTTCTGATTTTTGCTGTGGAAAGTGACTGACGTAACGTAGCAAAATGTTGAAGGGGTGGAAACCCCCATACAGAGCTGGAATGATTCGATATAATAGGCAGAAAGAAACTGTGAAAACCGTTTCTAAACGGGTGTGTATCCGTTTGCTATGATGCGTCTTTTCAACCATGAGATGGGATTTTACTTCTCATCCTCTTTACTAAACTTCGGTTTTGTACCTTTTTCTCGTGTAGGTGGCACCGAATCCTCCACAGTTGCAAAGCAGAGCTAAGTCTGTTGATAGGAACCTTAGCCCTCGCACGGTTGTGACAGCAGAGGAATCAGAACGACTCCGACAACAAATTCCCTCAGCTAGGTATAAAATTTTACGATGCGTTGATCGAAGCAAATAACATTTGTGGTGTATCTAGTAGGCATATCAGCTTGTTATCTTCCTGCGGGTTTCTGCGGGTTATCCCTTGTTTCCCTCTTGATGAATCTTGTTATTCGTTGCTGCTTTAGATAATTAAGCCACAGAGAATTGATGCCATGTACAATTGGAGGAAATCGTACCTAAGCGTTACTACTATCTGTAGCTTTCTTGCAACATTATCAAAGAACGCAAAAATGTTGCGCCTGTGTCAAGGTGGAAGTTTCTCTTGACGCCTTTTCTTGATTTTTCTTGATTGATTGACGATTTGTTTCGCTGATATTTTTCTGATGTATTCTTTTGACGCTCGTATGCTTTCCACGTTTGTTTCAATCAGGCCACTTGAGAAAAGGATGCGTAAACACGAAGTTCAGGCGAGGATACGTCTGTTGCGTGAAAAGAACTCGTCGCTGGCGAGTATAAACAATGAACTCAACCAAGAACTACGAGAGGTAAGGCAATTGTTTTACTTGCGTGACCGTGGTGGGTGGGGGTGGTAGAAAGGGGAGCTGGGAGTCAATTAGCCAATTTCATCATGTCTTTGTTGTTTGAATTACTATGTTGTTTCAGTCATGTGAATGATATGGCAGACCCTTGATAATTGCATTGGCGCAAATCCATCAGTATATTGTCTATGTATGGAGTTCTGTCGAAAGATTAAGGATGTAATGCAATAGATAAGCCTGATAATTTATTTGGCTTGGGCGGACTGTTATAATCTGCCAAGAATCAAGGGATCTGTAAGATAATCGGCTGGTATGATAATGACATGTCTCACAAGGCAAGGGAGGACGGGCTTTCCAGCTTATTTGAATTTCGGCTGGTTTTATTTGCAAATCATTTGCTCATGTTCCATTTCTCATTGAGATCTGTAATTAAGATTGCATACCCACTCAATTTCATACACAAGCTTTGCTTCTTCTTAAAGATGAGTTTTGTAATAGAGCCAGCCAACAGCACTCTCCTTATTCTTTCTCCTTAAACATTTGTAGTTCTTTATAAGAACTTTGCAGTTGGTTTTTCCGTTTCTCTCCCCCAATCCTCCCTCCCCTTACACCTATTTTTAAACCATTTTATTATGTACCTTATTTCAATGCGCCGAGAGTACGGGATAAGATTTTCTGTTAATTGGGATATTAGTACTTCGCGAAACATTCTTCTCCTTCAGGTCGTATCGGAACTTCTTCTTTGTACCATGAGGTGAAATCGTTTTGCTTCCATTTATAGGAAACGTAATTAAGCCATTGACTGTTCTGTTCTTTATGTGATAGTTAAGTATGCATGAATTCTTGGCCCTTTCAAGTAAACAAACTTGGCATTGACACTTTTTGTAGTTCTTTTTTTTTCTTCACTTTTTACGACAGGTAATGGAAAACAGAACCTCGTTGGAACTTAAGACTGAAAAGTTGAAACAGTCTTTCAATAAATGAAAATTGGTAGCCTATAGCAACAATGTCAGAAATTATCAATGGATCTGATTTGTCCGAAGGCATGGCACCAATTCAGCCCCCAATTCCTCGGCCAGAAGGTGAAACTTCATGAATTTCGTAGTCACGAAGGCGATACACGTGGTACCTGAGGACACAGGAAGGCATCTTATTGTATGTAGCTTTATAGGAAGAATCTGATGCAAAGAGTAGGGAGGCCTAATTTAATGGGTCGAAGAAGGAACATTGCTAATACAACTGCACAACCACGGTGGCTACGTTGGAAGCATAGAAAGGTTACAATGTAACCCTAATGTGGCTTGGTTCTCTATTTCCCATGTATTGGGGCTAATACAATTCTAACGTCAAAATGCTCTTGCTAACTGACATGTTCAATATTTGATTGGCAAAGTATCTGCACATAAAATGGAAATTTTAGCCGCATTATCGGGTGATGATGCCACCATTGAGTTGTTTCGTGAACATGCACTTACTACCTCTTTAAGGTCAGAAAATGATGTTCGCGCGAATGTGGAAGCCTCTGTGCGGAACGCAGATTTGAAGTGAATTATTTCATATTAGAATTCGATCGAGATCAAATGTCACAAGTGAAAAGCATAAAACGTCATGCAAGCTGGCATTTTCACATAATTTTATATTGCTTGATACAGATGCAGTTAATTATGACTGTCTCTCAGACAATTCCAGTCGTACAGTGCAAACCTAAATATGTCGCCAAAGCTCATTTCACCGACGTTTGGCCAATTGTCGTGTTTACATGCCTCACCGTAGTAGAAATGTTGGTTGCAACTTGTGATTTTCAACGGTGTAGGTGCCCTGTTACGGATTTACGGTATTGTATAGAGTATATTTCACTAATGAAGCGACCCAGTTGACTAAAGAAACTCTAACCCTAACGCTCGACAAGATTAGAGAAACTCTGAATTGCCAGGTTTATCAGGGGAATTATGGTGAGATTTCCAGTATTCTCGTAGTTGATGATCAGTGTCCGGCATCTAGTAGGCAGGTGCTTTGATTTGACCCATGGCAATAAGTATTAAATCGTCAAGAGTACACTTTTCGATGGTTTCTTTTACTTCTGCGGTAGATTGGTTTACTCCCCCCCCTCCCTGTAATCAGTTATTAAGAGCATATACTTTACCTGTCAATGCCTTTCAAAAGTTGTGTTTCACAGGCAACATTACTGTAGTAGCTATTCAGGTTTGATACTTACAGAAATAGGAGGCACTTGCTTACTGGGAAAACCGTTGTAAGATGGGGGGACCCTTCTCTTGGCCTCTGGCGCAGACATACGGTTGACTGTAGTGACTTAAGTTAAAGTTTATGACTTTTATACCTCGAGATGTGACAGCATGGAGGTATGTAAAGATGTCAATCTAGGAAATTAAGAGTAGAGGGTGCATAAATAACGGCCTAGCGTGATGCACGGAGATCGGATTCTTGATGGTAATTTTAGAAGAAAAGTTTGAAATCTAAATGTTTACTTTAATTATCGTTTTCCAGAAATTGTAGGATTATCTATTATGTTGTTGATCAATTTTAGTTGACTTAAACCCTTTCTTCGACATCTCGTAATCAGCACTTTCAAAGCCCTGCCAATGTTTCCTCTAATAATATAATCCAATTTTCTGTACGCGTACTCTAAGTTGCTCCATTAGGACGCACCTCAGTCTACATGCTACATGTACACTTCTAAGAGCCCCCATGCCCACTCCTCCTAGGCCACAGGCACAGTCTTCTAAGCCCTGTTAGAGATGGTAATATTGAAGAGTTATTTATTGTAATTGCAGCAAGTACGTTTTTTGGATGATATTTTAACATCCTTAAATGTGTATTTTCTCACATACTACCTTATATATGGAAGCATAAGGAAACGACCGAGGTATAACAGATGACCTGTTAATGAAGCTGGGAGAGCGTTCCTTTTGCTAGTCAACTAAATTGTAATGTTTCAGTAGCATTTCCTTCCGTTCTTTGACATTTTTCATAATGGTCCATGCTTGTAAGGCTTTATTCATTTTCCATTTCAAGGTGGCCAAGATGTTGCTACTTAAACGTGAGTTTGGTAACCTTCAAGGTAGTTGTTTGTGCAAGAAATCACAGCGTCTCGATCTACGACGATTGTTAAAGAAGTAACTTATGTGTGGGCGGATAAATGCGGAATGGGGTACCGTCAGCTTGTAGTGGCATCAAAAGGCCTACTCTATCCGTAGAGTTGTGTCACTGTAACTCAAAATGACTACAAACTGTTATTTTTACCATGGCAGTCAATATTAGGTTAACTTGTTACCATTTCTTGAGAAACGTGGTTGGGAAATAAAAATATTGCAATTTTCTTGCTAGACCTATGCAGGAAGCCAATGGAATGTAGTTGCGGCCCCTATCAAGCCCCCCGTTATCGAAAGAACCTAGCAATACCACTCTATGTCTACATGCGAGTTTCATTTTACGTTTTTTAATGTTTCTAGAATTGTCATGTTGGATGTACTAGTAATGGAAAACAATAAACCCCCTTGATTAAGCAGTTTCCCGCCGTTGCTTCCATGACTAGCTTCATCATTTATTGTTTTACATTAATCACAATTACCTCTCGTTTTCTATAGCGCCCGATTTATGGGTTTTCTTTTGGCTTGGGCTTTCACAAAGGTGAATGTGAATTCCAAGATCTATTTAAGATGATGGGACGGAATGGGGCATTTCTGCTCTCCCATAGCTAGCGATGTTGGTAGTGATCATCGTTGTTTAGAGTAACATGTTTATACAGGTAGTTGAAATATTCAAACTGAGAGCACTGATAGAGATATTTTATAATAAATTCTGCGTATACATAGTTCATGAAAACGGGCGGGGTCATCATGCTTCCAGAGTTGTGTGCTTCTGATCTTCAGGGCTTTACACCATCAAATCTATGGTCACCTTGACGTAGCTTGGCCTTGCAGCACGCCATCTTGACTATTTGCTTGATTGGAGGTTTTATAGTTCCTTTTATCACTTACAGGAAATGTTTGCATTTGAGGTTAACGTTCTAATGAGTTTCAAGTATTTGAACGACGATTCGTTGTTACCTTATTTTACTCTACATTCATTTTAATCGTAATTTGTAGACAGAGTGTCATAAGCTGCCTCGCGTAATATCTAAATGGATGGCAGCGGTGATGTCTGTCAAGTTAGGCCCTCTTTTCACGAACTGCTCTCTAGTTAAATCCCGTTTCCCGTCTGTAGGTGTTTATCAGCAATACTCCTGATACGAAATTGGTATCCAATAAGAAATTTGCAGAAACTCTTATGAAGTTGCAGGTGTGAATTTGTTGGAGCATGCAAAAAGTTATAAAATGTACCCTAAAAATTTTAGACGAAGTCGTAGTCCAGTTGCGCAATATTTTACAAGTGTCAAGCATGACAATTAAACGTGGAGTCTTATGTCTGTACGGACGCGAAATGGGCTGTATTAAATGTATACTTTTGTGTGCGGACATTGCTGTAACTACTTCTTTCGAAAGGGGTTTTCATTCAGATCTCAAACCGGAGGAAGTCTGCTTTGCAGGAATTTTAGCAAGGATGTTATGACATTGACATAATGGTCCAGGGTCTGTTCCTGTTGAGTTTGTCCGACAATCATGCTGCATTCGTTGATGTATTACGAGTTTGAAAGTCTTCTGATTCCTAGTTACCCATGAGTACAAGGTAGTCTGGCTAGTTTTGTATGATAAACCATAAGACTTCGGTCTTCTAGGATTTGACCCAGTCTTAAATACTGATAGTTTTGAGACACCATGTAAGTTAGTGATAGATGTAACTGGTGCTGTAACAGAAATTTAAGTATTCCATGTTTGCAGATTCGTTGAATGTCGTGATACGTAGCGATGTGAATGATTAGTTAGAACAAGCTTAAGGGTCGTCTATCGGATTGCCGACCCTAGCATTATGCGGAAGACGTGAATGCATTTTGGTCGTAGATCATAATTGGATTTCTGTGTTTGGATACTTTTTTCCGTGGTATAATGTCTTGAAAATATTTTATCAACGAAAATTGTAGTTTGTCACATGTTGATATTAGGAAGTGAGATTTTTATCGACATTTACTACGAACTAAATGACGCAGAAGGCAGCACTGTGGTGCAGCAGGCTAGTATGGATTAGTTTCTCAATCGGGAAAAATTTAAAGTAAGTGCGTTGCCTGTGTGTCACAGAAAGTGCTTACTCGAGGCAATCAAAGCATGGTTTCAATGGGCCTTAAGCAGTAACAGTTAGCAGAATTTTGTAAGCTTTGGCACCACGTTAAAGTGTTGACTGTGAAAGATTTCTCGTTCTTCAGCAGCACAGTTGTACCAACTGGCATATCGTAAAATATTGCTAGCGTTTAATGCCCTACAGCGGTTCCATTTGGGAATCAACGGCTTCTTGGAATGGGATGTTTGAAACTGCGCAAGTGCTATTTCTGCGTCAAGATAATATTCACGATGGATATTCGTGGAGAGAATTAACGTGCCTGTAGGAATTTCTGCATCGTCAGTGCCGTTCACGCAATCGGTTATCATTTCCGCGTATGCATACACTGATCATTCACTCGTGTTTCTCCCTTGCTGTGACTATGTCGGAAGTAGGTGTTTTATATATCAATGTAAATTTATATGAAGGAAAAGATCGCCACTTATTGAGTTACGACGATGATTCTTCAATTTCCACGTGTTGCTTTATACCACTTCCTTTAAGTAGGATAATGCTGCGGCTGATTATTCTCGAAACGTTCAAGTCCTTTAAGCATGACAATATCTGTCAATGAATTTATTCTTTGCAAATCAGTCATCACTGTTTGAGGATGAAAATGTTTTCTTTTTTTCTCTCTCCTTGGTATTTAACGTCGGTAATCCTACTATTTTGTCTTTTCCTTCTCTTATTCCTCTTGTGTTTCTATTATGGCTGGTTCCTCGACACCAGCAAGGAGAGAGAATGCAAGAAAATGATGTCATGAATATTTTCTACAATGGCTGATTCCGCGATTATATTTGAATTAAACTTCCAATAAAACCTGCCGACTTTTATTGTCTTTAATAGCAAATTGACGCTAGTAATGCACGAACGTAACATCCACGTAACTTTTTTACTGATTCATATATCAGCATCTTATCGAGGTTTCGCCATTCTGAAACTCACACAAAATTTGTTTCTTTGTCTCGTAACATTTTTCATTCTGCAACATTCTGAGATTTCGTCCTGTGTTTTTGTATATATCACTTAAATGCTTTAGGGCTGTGGTCAGAACCGTTCGAGGGCCCTTTCAGTTGTGATTCCCATCTCATTTTCTTAGTTGAGGAGTTATGTTTCACTCGGTGTTACCAACAGGTGGAAAAGAGGTGCATTGCTACAGGGGACTACGAAAATCATCTGGCTAGGACATGGCAAAAATACGGCTGTGCTAAATGATACAATTCTTTACTGAACAACATCAGAGGAGAAAAACTGAGAGTCATCAAGTATGTAGAATATACCAGTGGAGTTATTGTTCCAGGTAAATCTGCACAGAACATGACGCTAAGGACATTGTTTTAAACGTTATAGCGATACTAAGGAATGGAGAGAAAGGCACGTTAAAATCACGGAGCTGTGAGATGTTGAGAAGAGTTACCGTTATGGTCATGAGACCCTGCCCCAAAGAGGGAGGGCAGCAGAAATAGAACCCCACCACAACCTTAAAAGCTAAATAACAACGCTAAAATTCCCTTGTTCCGTTTTGATATTATTTTTAGGAGGTAAAACAATTATATTTTTTATCTGATTTCGATGTCGCTCGAAGGATATGAATTACTATTGATAGTGGTAATCAAGGTGGAAGAGGGAGGCGTCGAGAATACTAAAATTAAACCGAACAAAAGTTACTGTTTCCATTCATCTGCTTGCCTTTTCGTTGTATACTTGGGTTTTAAGTAACTGGATGATTTTGCATCGGCAGTCCTATACTGAGCACCACAATATGGAAACAAGATTTGACTGCAAGCCCTTCGCATATTCTTTTTCTCAAGTTCAGATGGTGAAGAATGGATGGGGGATGTTTTGGTGCCACTGACTATAGTGAATACATCGGAGCAATAAAGTGATAACCAGTATCGAGCCTAGGCAGGCAGTGCAAAGATGGGCAGAATGATGGAAGTACATAGTACAAGTACAGATAAAAATAATGCACGATGCGGCAACTCTAGAAGCATTTGACAAAACGAAACGATGTTGGAAATGTGGTATCTGCAGTACGGACTGTTACAATGGCCTCTAATGATATATGAGGCTGCAACTACAAGAATAGATAGCATTGAAACAAATGGGAAATTAAAATCATCAAAACAATAGAAAAGCGTCGCCGTGTATGGGAAACCATAATCAAGTGAGTATACCTTTACCAGACATTGTAGAACATTTTTTACCTGAAAAAGTCTGCTATGTCTACATCTAATGAACTGTAATGACGCTTTGACGTTACAGATATCTTGTTCAGAAAAAAATACTCCAGTAGTAAGAACCGGTAGAACGTAAGAGATGGTAGTAGACGAGGCATGACTGGAATCAAGCAGCAGTAGCACATCATAGGTGCAGTTCAGAAGGGGGAGAACGGGTCTTGGAAAGTTCGTCTTTAAATCATTCTGCAAGAACAGCGACAAGAAAAAGCAAGATGTATTTCTAACCGAGATCAGGAAAAGCAGACAAGTGAAATGGTATTTACATCTAAGTCCAATGTGATCACCTGGAACAATGTGTGGGATGGGAAGTTAAAGAACGTAAAATAAAATGGAAGGAGATCTGGGAATGGTATGCGGCAAGATACAAGGCATGCAATTTTCATCTTCATCGACTAACATGTTCTCCCATGTTATATATTCTATGTTGGGCAGTAATGTCCGAACAATTCTCTTCCACGTCTTTTCCTCGCATTCCCAAAAAATCACTTCTGTAGTACTTAACCAACCCGAAATTCTCTCCCATAATGTTAACTTTTGTGATGCACAAGGGCAAGTGATAAGATGCTTTCGATGCCCATCTAATCACTATCACAGTGCCATCTCTATTTAAACCCATACAATTACTCCAATAACGCTTTTCATGCACAGTTTTGAAAATGTTAGTATCTCTAAAGTTTGTTCCCCTACATAGGATATGCTGGAAGTACTTCAGTAAGAAGACGTACTTCGGTTTTTCGTCTCACGTCTTTCACAAAATGAAACCCAATATCAAGCTTAGTATCCTGGTAAGGTATCGGCCTCGGATATTTGCCACTGCATGCACAAGCTTTCACGGAATCGAAAGGGCTTGAATTTTTGCAAACTTATACATGTTCATTATCTTAGAGGACAAAGAAATTGCGTGAGGCGGTCATGGGATTCTTACATCTTTCTCTTTTTGACTTTCCGTCGCCCGAATCCTTTTTCATGTGATTACATCATCTGTTCACAAAGAGCCCATGTTTATATAGAACAATTCTCTCACTTGCATAATTTCAAACATGAAGGGGTCATGACGTCGGCCAAGAAGTGGAGACTTTCGACCCCCTGCCTTCGCAGACATTGATCGAAATGACCAGGGCATCAAAATGCACAACATCCAACGTCGTTCTTCAAAATGACACATTGCACAAGCATTGGATTTCGGAGAACATCGTAGGTAAAGGAAAGAAACATACGTTCGCATTGAATACAACAGAATAAAAACTAGCAAAATACGAGTATAAAATACGCAAAGATAACGCAATCTCAGGGAAACCACAACTCATAATGTGATTGTTTTGATATACACGAAATATATTCTTGAAGCTGTCATCCGTATACAATTTCGCACACTACGGATGATCGCTTCCATATAATAGGTAAAGCTAGATCTGCTTTTCACCTAGCTCTACTGGAATCCGTCCACATCCCAGCAAGGGAACCGTTGCTTTGCAGAAAAAAAGAAATTGTCTTTTTATTGGGCCTTTTTGAGTAACTATTCTTATCCGCATACACAGATTGGTCAAAATAACAACAATCTGGCAATCAGATTGACTACTGTTTTCGCTGTTTCATGTACTTTATTCTTTTGTACTATGAACGAACATTTTGATACAATGTCCTGAGTATATTTTGGTTCAACCAGACAAGAGCTTCGAAGTTTAAGAGCAGAACTTCTTAGAGAAACACACCACAACTAGCAAAGCGAGCTTCTGGTCAACAAATATGTTTATGTACGCTGGATATTGACGTCCAAGTAAAGAACAACAAAGGAAAACGAGTACAAACAATACATCTTTACTACTCGCCGATTAATCTATTTCATACTTGCCCCAATGTGGCTACACAGATCACAATTTTGCAGTTCGAGAAGCAATTCCCACATTGCAAGACTTTCTTCTTACCACATTTCAGTTGAAATCTTCTCGGCATATCCACAAAAATCTGTACCGTCACAGTTTCGCTTTTTGACGAATTGCTTCTGTAGCCATAGTCAACTGTTACTGCTATTCCGACAGTTACGGCAATAAGCAGCTTATCATTGTATGCAAATGGGTCATCTATGATGGATGTGATGACCCAGCTGTACTGTTTCATGTTACAGGTATAAGACGATTAGGGTCCCCTGCAGTAAGGTACTGTACAGCAGAACGTTTCTTCTTGGTAAGTCCTATCTGTACTGGAAAAAAAGCACCAATTAGAATCAAAGGGAATACGTTTCTACGAATAAAAAAGAAATAAAGAAGAAGGAATATGGAAAATGCATAACTCAATTTTGGCAGCGTTTTGGAAGCAGTAGTAAACCTCCGCCACCTGCACTAAAGGCCGACGGACTCATGACACACCCATTCAAGTGGATCATTCAAATGGATCCTTCAAGTGGGTCCTGCAAGTGGATCCTTCAAGTGGATCCTTCAAGTGGATCCTTCAAGTGGATCCTTCAAGTGGGTCCTGCAAGTGGATCCTTCAAGTCGATCGTTTAAGTGGGTCCTGCAAGTGGATCCTTCAAGTGGATCCTTCAAGTGGATCCAGGTGGATCGCACTTGCCGTTATTGTCGACTCTGCCGAGGGTGTCATGTGAAAAGAGGTGGCGTAACACTTGAGCGGTCTCTAGTAATTTAATAAAATCAAGATTCTATTGGATATAAATGACTATTATCATTAAAGACAAGAATAAGAGAAACTCGGGTTGATTTACGAACAAGACTATTTCATTGCCTCCACGTCGAAAAGGGCATAAATGGGAAACTGAAGCTGACTGGCTCAAAAAAAGCATGGAAACAGATTCCTTGTTACCTAACATGCTGATACAGCATCCGTATCTAGATACTCTTGTCCAGGCAAGGAACGTCCATGTTCCCTTTTGAATGGAGTAGGTAGAAATATACAAATTGTCTATTAAAGGTCTCGAGGCCTTAGATGCAAGGGTGCTTGCAAAGGCCTTTGATGAAAATGGTGTCACTGATAGTGATTATTCACAATTTTCTTATTAAAGGCTGGGTGACAATTATCTATCACTAAAAGTGCATGCGTTGGAAAAATGTACATAAGCCTCCCTATATCTCCCAGTCTCCCAAGCAGTGAAATTTAATACACGCCTCGGGCTTTTGTTAGAAGCACTACAGAGTGCAATGTCAGAAAAAATGGACTATTTTCATATTTATCTGTTTAAATCATGATGTTTTACAAAATTGAAAAAGAAATTCGTTATTTAGTGTTCATTTTGACGGGGCAAAAGAGGACTACCTATTACTTCGCAGTTATACAATACCAAACCTAGTTGATGTCTAGCATTTACCTCCGGCTCTGTGGGGTTACCTTAGCGCCTCGTGTGGGATAACAGCATTCATAATATATCATATTTAAAACGAGGCTCGTGAAAGAAAAATATATTAGCTAACCTTCACTGAAACAATTGAATAATAAGCCATGAGTATCGGGTATATTTCGTACTACTTCTATTCAGGAGTATCATTCTGTATAAAATACGTAAACAATGTTTGTCGAGAAGATTGAAAAAGCTACCTATAAGAGATGACATCCAGTACCAAAGATACTGCTGTGGCGACCAAGTATAAACAAATTGCAAGCATTGTTAACATTGGGAAATTCTCACTTCTTTTTAATACAGTCTTCTCAAAAGAAGTATCGTAACAAAAGAAGGAACTGGCATTCTGGCATCAACGATATAAGGTGCATGAAGTCTTACCGGTAATATTTACCCACAGACTCTAAACATTCCTGTTACCACCTTGGGAAGAAATTTGGTATCCCATTTACGCTAGGGCACTCATTCCACCGTAGGCCAGTAGATGGTCATCCATCCAGCCTGCAATATTATCTGCGGATCTACATGACAAAGGCAAAAAGGAGGCTACTTAGAACTCAAAGAAAAATTAATTGGCAAACAAATCACAATGCCTATTGTTCAGGACTTCTTACACATATACAATGCCAAATAACGAGGAATCAACAAAGACTTTGCATTTGCTTAAAACATATCATAAAAGTTTCTTAAAATCACAAATCAGAAGAAAAATTGCTTGAGAGGACGTGCTTCCCGTATTCAGTGAAAGAAATAAAACTGTTCGAGGAGTTAACTTCACCCTAATATCAGTAGAAGAGAAGAGAGAAGAAGAGGACTACAACACACCTTTCTCCATCAATTATAAAACCCACCCCTACAAATACAAATACAACAGGTTAAGACAAAAGTACAGACATTGGCAAGAATGTTGCAAAACAGCGAATAACTACAATCTCCAACACGTAGGAATAAAGATCCATTTAATAGGTAGGATAGTTTTGTTGCTTTGTTGCAGGATCGATTAATTCATTACCCATTGCATGAAGAGATCCCCAACATCTTCAACGGTGTTACGACAGTAATGGTCCAATAACATTGTACCATTGTTCTAAATAAATTAATATTCCATCTGCTACTATTTGAATTATATAACATATAAATTACCAATGTTCACCCGTTTTCTGAAATAACCACGTCTTGTTTCAGATTTACTGTCAAAATTTCGGTGTTATTTTCGCTTAATTAGATTTCAAACAGTGACTCCCAACCCCTCCTAATCCCGAACACGTTCGCACTGGCATTTCCGCTACAGATCGGCTACTGTCACCTTCTATACTGGTTGTTAGTGACATCGTAATACTAGCAAGGTCACGTACTTACGTGCCTCCTACAACTTACGTGCCTCCAAGAAAATCGCATCAAGAAATTCTTTCGCTCAAATAAGCAATTTGTAGACGATACTTTGTATCATAGATGTCGTTGCCTATTGTAATACGCCACCAATCAATCTATGTACTACATGATTTATCCATGATATCAAAAACATTGCCAACAGACAGTTCCGGAATAAAAGATATTATCTACCTATCTATCCGATGGGTTCGGAACAAAAACGGTACGCACTAACTAAATTCTATTCCTTATCTACTTTTGACATAGCGGCTGCGGAGATCCTTTTCAATCGGATGTTGAGGTGACATATGAAATTTATTGGCAAAAAAAATTGGAAATAGTATACGATATGTCCACTCTTCATACATCTTATTCATTTGGGGTTAAATAAAGTTCTACAAAAGCTCTTCCATACACTGTTATTGAACGTCCCCTGTTTTATGCAAATATTCACGTTTGCGTTTATTCTCCCCTACCCAATTCACTGGCAATTGTATATGGGTCCCAACCCTGCTTATATACTATTTTTTCTTATCAATTTACTAATGTACATTTCTTTTCTTTCGCGGGAGGATGCTAGGAGAGGGCAAGAACTTACCGCAGAAATTGAAAAAGGTCATATGTTGGAGAATATATTTCTCTCAAAACTGAGTTTAAAAAGCTCCGTTTCTCTGTCAAGATCGGCTACTGTGGTTTACACTAACACTCTGCGGCGCAATCTACGGTCAGTGGTCTGAGCGAACAGTCATCTGATGACTGTCATCATCACCCACAGGACAGTTGCTTATCGTTTGTCGCATAATTGCGATCTGTCTCTAGTCCTACTCCCCTTTTGAACACTTCCTTCATACTTCGACGTTTCACTTTTTCTTGACCATTCAGATGTGACGGTATTTTCTTTCTGAACAGTTTCCTAGAAATCTGCCCTTATCATTAAGAGCAGCTACAACTATATACATACGTGGGGAATTCATTTAGAAGTTTACTTCTTCTGTGGACCACGTGCACTTCTATGCATTGGTCACGGGATTTCCATTACTACATAGCAATGGGTCAGTTACTAAAGCATGACATAAAAGGAAAATGGGTAGATTGAACTCCATAGACATCCCAAAACTCCCTCCTATTACAATTATGTGATGTAAACAACTGTACCCTACCTGATAGACTCAACTGCTACTTACTGACCCATGCCGTCCGCTGGTCATTGGCTGCATAGACGTTCTTGTACCTGATCTATTAACTTTTGACCATTGTTCAGATTTTTCGTACGACCTCAATTTTACAAAAAACCTTCTTCAACAAGGGCTATCTTTAACCCTCGCCAAACCCGCCCCCCTCCGATAGACTCGTCCAGAGATTTCTCCATTCCTCCCTCTGTTTTATCACCACTAAGTTACATGACCCGAAGGCGTAATGGGCTGTCTTCTGTCACGTAGCGGAGTAGACTCCGTCAACAGAACATTTAAAATTTCTGTGATGGTTATGGGCCCACATCAAACGATGTATTCGAGACTGAATCACGCATATCTTAGAATACCTTTTACACTGCTGCAGCTTTCGTTCGTTAATTATCTAGAGGTAACATACCCCGAATCCACTACAACAGCTCATAAAAAGGACAGCAATTGTGCTATACAGCAACGTCTATTTCCAAATTGTTTCTCGATGATATTTTAGTTCTCATTTATATTTCGATGAAATAAAAGTTTTGTTTAGAAATGAAATGAAGCAAAGGAGGCTCAACCAAATAAATAATATAAATTTAAATAATTGTTTCAAATAAAAGAAATTCATATGAAAGTTAACTGTTTAATCATCAACTGATTTAAAGGAGTGGCAAAATAAGATTGACATATCTGACGAATCTTAAATAGAAGTTGAATTTAAGGAAATACGGTAACTTCCGCCCGGTTTCCCTTATCTTATATTGTTAGTGCACTCCGAAAGAGAAAACCTTTTTTAAATGTTAGGTTACATTGTGCTTTCTTAAGCAGTGAGATGAGGTAGCCTCCAATGGTATCCTATGCCAGCTCGAGCTTCAACTGAGTTGTCAATGCGCTTAGAATCGTTCTCGTGTTATTATCATATTACCACCACTCCCGAATTTGGCCCTTGTCACACCCTTGTAAATAAACTTAATTTGTAGTTCTTTCGCTCTTTGTTAATCTTTGTTTAAAAATGTCTTAGATTCTTAGCATTAAAGAATACCTATCACAATAAACAGAACATATCAAAATTCATGTTTTCTTCTTCTATCGATCTATTCTTTTGTGTAACAGCTTCCTGCGCGAAGTCTTATTCCCAATAAGGGGGCTATGGAGTAGTCTTTCAATAAAAAAGATAGACAACAGTGACTATTGCGTAAGACCATTGTACAAGCAACACCGTGCTTCCAGGTACACATTTCTGAAAAATGCTCCAATGGTGTGGGAAGTAGAGTCCACTGTAACCACTATTAACCCCGTCTACCATAAGTATTTATTACTGTTTCCAATTTAAAATGCAGTAGATCAGGTAATCGTAATCACGCATCTCGCAATCTCTCTCCACTAGAATAACTACAACGACACAACGTTAATGATCTGTCATGCAACATTTTGTGAAGCAATCCGTGCAATAGAAGTACACAAGATAAACAGACCAGCTGTATGAAAAGCACAGAACAGCAGCCTGTAAGCGCCATGAATCCCGGATTTGCAATGGAAGAGTTTGGATTGACTAGGTAAACCTCTCCAGAACAACAAGCAAGTGATGCTTGCCCTTGGAAAATACTACGTACTCTTCTGAACCAACGTACTTGGTCATTAAATAACCAAAATCAACCGTCGTGAAGGAGGCCTTCATCTACCTTCATCGGAAATGTAAACTTATTGACTGAAGCACAGATCTTAAAAAGGAAAACTGAAAGAGAGCGCATAAAGCTAAAGAACATTCCCAGCAGCAGCAAAAAATCAATGTACAAACGGATGACAGTGAGCGGTAATAGGGTGATGGCATTTCAGCTAAAGGTTCTTCCAACACTCTTGAACAGTTTGCTACAAACATCGTCAGGAATCTCTGCCAAAAAACTTGAACTGCGGACGGCTGGTAAACTTATTCAAATAAGAGCAAAGTCGGATCAATCATGATGTAGTAGTTTTAACAATCTAGTTACGATGGAATTAGACTTCAATACATGGGCAACCAACTGCTCTATTTTATGACGGAATTTGTAAACTATTCTGTTACTGTTTGAAAATTATATCCTTCCACGTCAACCCGAATTACATAGAGCAGTGTGGCACGTTAGTTATGGCACTCTATTATGGTATCCATGGAACTGGAGGTAGTTGAAGTGCTAATGGTTAACTGGCGTGGCTCAAAGGAGACTAAAAGCACTGAAGATATTATGGTGACAAACTGAATGATCATCTACTTGTCATAATACTACACAAAAGAACAAATGGCTTACCTTCCTTAATTATTCCTCGTCCCAATCTCCTCGTGGTCATTTCAATTCAACTTCACTGTCATAAAGGCATCGTAGTTACAAACAGAGTTCATTCTCTCAAGAATTCAAGTACAGAAAATCGTCTGTAGTTGACAGCCGAGAAAAGTATCATTCATGAAAATTGGGCATGCACATTCCGTATATGAACCCCACGATACAATGCAATAACTATAGAATAATGTCTCTCTTATCACTAATTAACAATTTGTAAGGCTAATTGTAAACACATAGTAAACTGACGGCTACTTTTCCGTCATGGAAAGGGTATGTCTACATATTTACATGTTTACAACATCTGTTAAACCATTACGTTAATAACTGAAAAAAGCTATTTATCCTAATTAAAGACCACCACACTAAACCTGTCATAAAATTCATTACTGATGTCCCTAGTATGGGTTCTAGTAAAACACCATCCTAAGCAGGGCCATTATTGCCTGCAAATGTCTTGCTTCTACTATTTGTTGGTAACAGGATTCTCTCTGCAAACGGATTAAACCTTAAACTCATAGTCTTCCTATCATTTACTCGACACAATTTTGGTAAAAAAATAACAATTTCAGCCAACGCCCACATGCCAAGTTATGATGTCATTTCCTTAAAACAAGTTGCAATCTTCGAAGCCTTCTTCAAGTTTGTCCCGCTCTCAGTGGCTAGCAAACTAGAATTACTATGCAAGAACATTGAATAGATATAAATAATCGCCGTAAACGCAAGGCTCAAAGTCAAACACTTTGTGAAACTCACAACATGCTCCCTAATCTTCAATTTAAAATACCAACGTCGAGGTTTTTTGTAATGACGTAATCATAATTTCATTAAGGCCAACAGGTAGTAAAGGGGGAATCTGAAGTGTTTAAGCGAGATAAAAAGGCTTTATTGGGACTTCAGTGTCTGGGCGCGGGGGTTAACCCCTCCCTTCCATGTAAGAATTTAACAAATACAAACTGGGCCATGGCTGATTATAAAGAGCATTTATTGAGGTCATGAACAAGAATCAGGAGTACAGATGTCACATTGTCTTCATTAACAGGAAGAACTTCGATCCAGAGAATACCAACAGGCAAAGATAGTATGACGTCAGTTTCGTGTTCGAATTTCACGTGGTTTTGAGAATGAAGTAGAATGAAAATAGGTTACGAACATTTCTTGTACGGAAACGATCAAAGTAATGCAGTGTTTACTCTTGTTAGTTTTAGTTGACAATATTGACTATAAACTGCCTTAAAACAAACATGCAGGGCCACAAACAGCCACAAACATTGGGGGCGGGAGATAAACGCAGGTTTCATTTCTTTATCTGTACTTACTACTATGAACGGGATCTTGTCTGGTCAACGTTGGGCATTTATGTCTCCAAGCCCGAACAATTAAGACTTAAAAGAACTTGAAGATAGTTCCTTTCTATGATATGACAAAGCCTTGGCCACCACGTCATGTGAAACTAAAACGGCCCATGGAACAGGCGTTTTAGCCAAAAAGTTGTTTACTCCCAAGAATATTTCATGTACAGCCGAGTAAACGACGCCAATGTGGGTTTCAGTTCGGCCACTTCTTTATTCTGTATTATACGATACCTTACAGGGGAATGAACATCTTTCATCCCAGGAATGAAAAGATCAAGTATCTTCTCGTCTACCTTGCAGTTCTCAAAGGCTGATTCTCAGGTGAAAACTTCGTCACAGTGTTTCCATCTTATTTACTTTCAGAAGCGTCTTCTTCATATAACGACTTTGTTACACTTGAGTTGCAACTGGAAAATTATACAATCGCTTCTGTCACTGGATTTGTGACACCCAAAACCCAACATTTTATGACCGAAATCGCCTGTAAGATCTCTCATTTACGTCGACATGTAATTTATGGATCCAACAGTCAGTACCGTCATGCGAGTGGGGTGTTGGTGGTCACTGCCTATGACCCACACCTATGCCCACCCTGGGTTCCTCGTTGGCTCCCCAAGACCACGCCTACAGTCGATGATCCGTAGCCTTGATGGTGATGTCGCTTATTCTACGGATTCAAAACATGCTGCACATTCTTGGGTTTAGTTGCAGATAGCACTGCCGCATTTAAGGGGAGAGAATGGTCTTCCTCAAGATGTCGTGAAAATGAGATAACTCAATTTTAGACACTGTGTACTTCTATTTGGAAGGATCTGCTAATTATTCTAATACCCTAAACTGATGTTCTTAGCCATCGAACCCTAAAATATCTAGGGTGATTCCAACATCCCTTACAATGGGAGAGGCCTTTCACCCTTGCCGGCTAGCTGCTAATATAGTATATACAACAATGGTGTGATGCTCCTTCGTCCCACGCAGCACCTGTTTGCCACCTTTGATAGGATACAAGCGAATTTCCCAACCGTCACTTCCTAGTAGGCCTGTTTGTTACGGAATTACTTCTCTCCCTCGGTTATGTCAAGTTGTACGAGGCAGACCAATTTCTCTAGCGGCCAGGTAAATCCGTGCAGGGTAGCGCTCCAGTAGATTACTTGCTTCGCAAACGCCAAAGGATAAAATCTCACTCAAGAAAACGTAAGTCCCATATCTATCCCACAGTTCCAAGATCAAGCAGGAATCTAATCGTGACAGGTCAGTTGGTCAACGATAGTTCGACAAAATAAAACGAACCCCTGCTAAATGTGTCACACTGCACAAAAAAATTGGAATAGAAATCCTTGGTATCAAGGAACACAGGTAATTAATAATCAGGAGAAAATACAAAAAAATTGAACGCAGTTACTTGGAAATGTCATCCGAATGACGAAACGAAAAAAACGAGTGTCACGACGGAGTCGGACTGGATCTTACTCCTGAGGTTGGAGAAAGAACATTTCTATTCAGAGTTAGAAAAGTGTACCTTAAAATATTAGTCGCTGAGTTTACGAAGGTACGAGTACTCCGCAACCAAATGTGTCCTTAAAGAAGAGGCAGAGAAACCTGTTCTACAACAGTGGATCAATGAACTCATTTTCAAAATAAATTTGTTTTTGACAACATTAAAAGTACTTAAGTGCAGGTTTTTCTAAAAAGAGAGATTAAGAATACCACGGTGTTTTGAAAATCTTTGCATACCATCCAGCCTTCCAATCCCTCAACATTGTGTCTGCATATTTGCATAAATCTCAGCAATTGAAACATAAAATACCAACACTAACTCATTGTCTCTAGGCTACGATCATTCCGTCAATTTTTATCTAAAGATAATTGTACATATTAAAGGCATATCTTGGTATAAGTCTGCACATACAGCTGGTTGGGTGTGGGCCACGGCTTGTTGGGGCTTATTTGGTCCACAAGCTTACATGTGTCAGCTTGCAAGTTGATTAAAAAATAAGCGGCCTGTGTTGTGGTGGCCTGGGGGTCATTCAAAAAGTACGTACGCTCAATTTTGACGATTTTTTACCCCCCCCCCCCCCCTGTACCCTTTCCTCCATTTTCCAGGACCCCCCCACCCCGTACGGTC
>JAAAKL020001967.1:0-28143 GCA_010016065.2 Carybdea cf. marsupialis auct. non (Linnaeus, 1758)
TTTCTCTTCCTCCCTTTCTCTCTTTCTCTTCCTCCCTTTCTCTCTTTCTCTTCCTGCCTTTCTCTTTTTCTCTTCCTCCCTTTCTCTCTTTCTCTTCCTCTTCCTCCCTTTCTTTCTTTCTCTAACTCTTGATCCTTTTCTCTCTTTCTCTTACTCTTCCTCCCTTTCTCTCTTTCTCTCTTTCTCTTACTCTTCCTCCCTTTCTCTCTTTCTCTTACTCTTCCTCCCTTTCTCTCTTTCTCTTACTCTTCGTCCTTTTCCCTTCCTTCCTTTCCCTTAGTCTACCTCCCTCATCCTCTTGCACACACACACTCACTCACTCACTTATTCACTCACTCACTCACTCACTCACTCACTCACTCACTCACTCACTCACTCACTCACTCACTCACTCATTAACTTCGTTTCTAACTCCTTTTCATCAGAAACTGTTGTTTGTTGTTGTCAATTACTTGAAGAATATTGTTGCGTTAAGAATCGTTACCCAATTCTTCAAGGATGTACTTGGCATTTAGGGTTATAAATTTGACTGCATGGTAATTTCTTTGTTTTAAGATTCAGAGAAATACAACACCAATGTACAGGGCACCAGAGATGATTGACCTGTATAGCAATTTACCAATTACTACGAAAGCAGATGTGTGGGTATGTATTTATTGCCAGTGGATTGGCAACTGAAAAAAGGAAATTAATACTGGAAAGGAATTGTATTGATAATTGTTGTGTTGATAATCATCATTAAGCAGACATTTTTTATGCTACTTGAACTGCAAGTGCAGGGGGACATCACCGGTTATTTTGTATTTTGAACCAACAAGTATGCCTAGTATAGAACACAACACCAAATTGTCGAGAAGTATGACATAAATAACTTGCGTGATGTTTTATGATCTTTCCATCATCACTTTCCATTGATTTTTGGAAGCAATCAAAACCTCTTTTACACTGTGAAGCAAGGCATCATTTCAAATTGGTACATTATTAATGCTTATTTATTTTACCGCTATTTTTCACTTCATGTGGTATATCGTATATACCTCCGTATTTTTATGGATCAGTGTGTTTTACCCTGTATCGCCTTTTGATCTCTGTCGTCACTTCGTATAACCTGTGATCCCCCTATTGCATAC
This sequence comes from Carybdea cf. marsupialis auct. non (Linnaeus, 1758), assembly GCA_010016065.2. Lineage (NCBI taxonomy): Eukaryota > Metazoa > Cnidaria > Cubozoa > Carybdeida > Carybdeidae > Carybdea > Carybdea cf. marsupialis auct. non (Linnaeus, 1758). The sequence goes on from JAAAKL020001967.1 coordinate 1,131, forward strand.
CTCGCTAGTTTTTATTAGTCAAGGAATTTTCATTGATGTTACATAAACACTTTTAGAGGACTGTATAAGAAGTATGCAGCAGTCCAGGTTGTTATATAAACAAAATATTTAAATATACAGTTAGGTAAGAAGATTGCTCCGAGTAAAGAAATCTGACCAGATTGTTTCTTGCGTTTGTTGATGGGTATGCAAGTGTTGTTACTTGTGGGGTAAATTAGCTTGGAATAAGTTTCTATTTATTTGTCAGTGGAGAAGATGACCATTTTTAAAATGGATTAGTATAGCAAATCTGACTATAAGGGATTGTAGGGCAGAAAGGGAATCCCCTGATACCCAGAAATATGCGTTAGAGGAAATCACGACTGCTCTTATATGGTGAACCCTGGGCATGTGTGAACCAAGCAATACGATACGTTTTGTTTGACCTCGGTATGTCACCACAGTCGTGCATGAGAGGTCCACAAGTTATTTTGTGCGTACATTATTTTGTATGACTGTTATTTTGAAAACAATATAGTCAATTGCGTTGGATTGGCTGAATTGTGGTTAACAGTTGCATTCGGAGTTATTTGCTGAAGCAGGATTATTCATGTTTACCATATTTTCCTCTGTTGTATCAGATTTGCACCAGGTATTTGTTTGTTGACGTCAAAAAAGCACCAGTCATGGTTTCAAAGTGATACTATCCATTTGCATAATTCCTGTTTTTGGATGACTGTGCGTTTGATTTTGTTTACTCCGTGGAAATTACGCACTTACAGCGAGGTGTCAGTGTCTTCATGACTAATCATGACGTTAATTTCCCTTTCTTGTTCTTTTCTGTAGGCTTTAGGATGTGTCCTATTTATGTTGTGTTTTATGGAGCACCCTTTTGAGGATTCTGCCAAGCTGAAAATCATCAATGCAAATTATTCGATTCCTGAAATGGATCGACAATTCTGTGATTTCCATCCATTGATCCGTAAGTATGCAATGTTAAGGGGTGTGTGTTAATTGTTATTATTTTTTTCGTTATTTTTATTTTCGTTAAGCGCCACTGATGTTGAGTTGTAGTCATATAGTCGTTTCATTATTTCCTTAATTGTATTGGTTGCCACCGGAGATTGTAGAGCCATGCAGTTCGATGGTATTTGCTATTACTCTTTTTTTATTTAAAGGAGCGGGGAATGAAGTAAAATCTGTACTTTGATATCTTAAGCAATTAACTGCCTTAATTACAAAATTGCATTTAAAACCTGATATTTTATTGCTAATTGCGACTTGTTGCACGTCAAAGTATGAAAATTGTGTAAATGAATGGCGGAGATGCCCGAGGACCAGTGACGTAAATTCTTGGCTTCAGATAGCTGATGATTTCTATATCAAGACCCTGTATTGGTATGGTTTCGTTTTTATGGTGGGTTTTGTACATCGTTGATCAACGTTTATCTTAGTTATTTGGAATGATACTTATCAAAGCCTTATATCTTATTATATCAAATCGCAGAGATCCTGCTTACGGCGGGAAACTTCATTGTGATCGACAAAGAGGCCCTAGCAAAGATCCACATATGCCAATGATTGTTTTGAAACTGAGGGGAATGACGTAGCCACCCATCGGCCATCCGTCCGTTTACACAAGTTTATACCAGTTCGTCGTAGAAAAACCCGTCTATTGGCCTGTTTATGTCATGTATTCATCACTAGCTTTGGGAAGGATTAAAGAGGTGTTTTATTTTGCGTTCGAAGCCCGCCACAAAACTTATTGAATGGATCGTTTTCATTTTGATGCCATTTACTGATGTTAGCAATTCCCCTTGCAAGTCTTCAGCCATAAAAAGTTTTAAAGACTTTGGCCCCTCTCTCAGTGCGGAAAAAACAGGACAGAGCATACATCTACAACCGAGTGGATGTGCCAGGGATTTGCAAATTGGTCTCCCCCGCTCTGTGCGATTGCCTTATGTCAGTATCATCAGATTCATTGAGAATCAGACAGTAGTGCATTCAAACAGTTGCCTTTTTTGCATACTAAAATAAATCATTTAGGCCATCAAATGTCTTACCATCTGATTTTGTTATTATTGAAAACCAATGGACCAAAGCATGAAATCACTGGAATCATGGAGCATTGATGCTTTACATAACGCAGTGTAATGCTTCCATTTCTTAGCATACATTTTCTTTCCAGCCTTTGTTTCAGTGTCTGTATTACCAGAAATACCTTGATTAAAGTACCTTATCTTAGTTACAAAATATAAATACAGTGTAACTGTTAGGAAGGGAACCGTGCTCACAGTTCCATGCAGAACCTGTTGCTGCTTTTAAAGCTCATTTCAAACAGCAGGTACTTTCAGCCTAAAATACGAGAGTTCGTTAATAGTGCGCAGCCAGTCATGCTTTTTCGACCCGGTGGCTTCTTTAGATATGGAGCCAACTACTCAAGTTCTTGGATGTCAAGTAAGTGTTATGGGAAAATGGGAAAATGTTTTTGGACGCCGTTATATTTCCTTTTTCTGGAAAGAAAGAATAGCTAGCACGTTGCTAGATGCATGCGTAGCCACATGGACGCTTTGCGATTTTATAAACAGGAAATGGCTGAAAGCAAGTTTGCATATCTATCACACGTCGTGATCAAGATTGATTATCGCGATCCAAACTTTTGATGTTAGGTAGCGATTAAAGAAGGAAGGAAGCTACCGATTTAGTTTTAAAATTGCGTATTTGTTGGAGGAAGTCAACAACTGCAGACATCGAATTTAGAAATCAGTTAAACAAGGCAGACTTCATAGCTACGGCACTGCGCATGATTGTTGCAGCTAGAGAGCTGTTATTGTCTGGAATAGGAAAGAAAATAAATGTGTTGTCTTTTTGTAATAAACAGTGTTCAGGGAAAAGTATATCTAATCGTTTACAATAAATGTTGGAGACTTCAAATTACTTACAGCTAACGTGTATTGTATCAACACGCCTTTTTTGTCCTGATTGACTGAAAAGTATTGCAAAAGAAGTTGATACCAGGGGAAGGTGAGTAAATCATGTTGTTTTACGTAGATCAGTTGAAATGCAGCAGATGCATCATTCTTACCACTGACTTTAATATGTTATAGGTTCCATGCTTAGTGTGCATCCAGATGATAGACCAGATGTCGATGGTATCCTTGAAGAACTCGAATGTCTCTCATTACAGAAGAATATCGACTTAAAAGGCCCTGCCTTGGTAAGTATTTTGACAGCATATGTAGTAAGTTATGTGATTTTAGGGTGTACAATTTGCTTTGCTCCCATGTAAATCGCAAATATTTTGCTTCAGAATTTAATATGTTGGAAATTATGGTACGATTTCTGTTATACGGACCATTGAGGAATCCGGGCGAGTACGTGGGGTGAAATAATAATAACTTAATAATACAGGAAAGTTTTGTTATTGAGCTACGTGATGAATCTGCAAATGATTGTGCTTTTGCTCTCTAGTTTTATGTCCGTAACAGTGTTGCTTCTTTCTCCATTGCCCTGCTTAAGATTTGTGTCATTACGTCTTGCATGAAATGCTGATACTATACATAGTTTCTTCTTCTCTTATTTACCATGCAGTACATATACTATGAACTGAGTTCTTGTTTATTTATATAGTTGTTTACGAAGCTATAGCGTGTAGTATATTATGTTTTCTTCTTTAATCTTCCTCAAACAGGAGGACAAGTTTGCTGCTGCCCCTACAAATGGTAAGTTCCAAAATATTGCAAAGCATAGGGAGAGTGTGAGGTACGAATGTGCTTTATCCAACGGTTAATCGAAGATATTCCGGTGATTTGGGCGATGGAAAGTAAGCAAAAAATAAGCCGGATAAGGAAATGTTGACTTACGGTTTCGATGGTGTTCATGGGTTACATGACATTTGATACTGTCTAAATTATGCGAAAAGATGTTGGCTATCGTAGTAGGTGATTATTACATAATTAACAATTTGTTGACCGTGGACATTATGTAAATTTATTTTACTGATTCTGTATGTAAGATAAGAAGAAAATGAGTTTAGGCATGATACCATGGATGCATTGCAACTCTGGTGTTTTTGCAAGCATCAGATTAGAAGTCGGTTCTGTAGAAAAGTTAGTGATTAATTATAAATACTAGATAGTATGTTATTTACTTTAATACCAACTTTGACGCATATATTTGAAGATAGTTAGATCACGTTAAGTATTGACTATATTGACATAACGTATTCGGCAGTGTTCAAGGGGAAGATCACTGCTGTTGTTACCTATTCAAGCAGTCAAGTGAATCCTTATAGGGTTTGTAAGTACAGTGCTATGAATTAATACTTACAGAGTGTTTTCTAAGCCAGGCTTTTTTTGGAACTATCTTGTAACCTGCTGCTACCCAGCAGCCCAATACTGCTATCACTTTATTAAGTAATTTACACTCTTATAAATGGTAGTTTTGCAGTCTGAGACGACAATGATGCTTTCTAAAATTCGTAAGGTGTAGCAAACTACTGACACTGTGATCCAAGTTCATTGACTCTGAAATATGACTTTGCTCCGCTAATGCCTACCGGAGACCATCATTTTCATCTGGAGGAACCACCCCCCTCCAGGAAATACCATTTACGGATAGTGTACCTGTTCCGGAGACTTTGGTAGTCCATTATCTCCACTTTGCACTAAAAGTGTTGTATTTATTCTTAAAAAACACCCCCAAAATTTACTTTATTTATTAAATGTTTTGATCAGGTATTAGATAATGCTCACCCTTTTGAGGCGTGATCTTCTGTTGACTGCACTCCAGGTTCGATTTTTACTGATTGAGTTTAATATGTGGTATGTTCTTCTCTAGAACCATTGTCATCGACTGTGTCTGGGAGTGGAGGTGGCTCAGGTAGTGCCATTTTAGGAAATGTGGTCAAGGGAGCAGGAAGTCTGTTTAGCAACATCAAAGATGTATCGTCGAGAATGGTGCAATCAGTAGCTGGGTAGGTGTACAGAGGTTTAACCCGTTTTAAGGTTGTGTGTATGTGTGCTGAGAAGAAGTGTTGATTGTATTTTAATCCCTGTCTAGAAGTGAATATATCGAACATATTAAATGTGACCTGATGTTCTTTTGAAGCGCGTTACTTGCTATCGGTTAATTCTCAAGATATTGGATAGAGAAATGCCCATTAGACACCAAGACTAGCTGGAAATACTATTTGTTGTTGTATACTACCTGTAATCACTGGTGCTTCCACATGGTACTGTTTAAGTAGAACCTAAGACTATGCCCACGTCTACTTGAGGTTGTATGACGGAGTCCGTTTTCCTATACGGTTCAAAGTATCATAGTAGCGTACCCAAAGATACTAACTTTGTAAAGTGATACCTAAAGTTTTGAAAAAATCATAATTCGTAAACTAAAAGTTCCGGAAGTTAGCAGGATTTGTGCCCCTTGTGACTTCGTTTTCACTTTAACTCTCGAAGTACCAGCTGCCTACCGGTTATTAAATTGCGTAGATTTTACCATGCAGAGCAAATATCTTGTTCTTATGCATTTGATAGTTTTTAGAGGGAGTTCATTGCCTTAAATAAAGGTGTAGTATGGCAGAAGACCTCGTGCATCTTTTAGTTCTTCTCTGCGACAATAAGAAATCTGCCTGCATCTTAAAGTTCCTGTTCACAGCACCCCACCCCACCGCCCTTCCCATTAAACCAAATTATGGTAACGTGGTTTTTAAGTGGCTGCAAGTGCACTTTGCTTCAAGTTCTGCATGATTGAGATTTTTAACAGCTGAAGATCCCCATTTTACCGTGGTTTTCTTTTAAAATTAAACAGTTTATCATGTCATATATTAACATAGATGTTGCAATTTTTATTCCGTTGCAGGTATGTAAGAAATGATCTGGATATCACCTATATTACATCTAGACTGTTAGGTAGGTTGTTGATTTGTTTAAACCATTGCCACTACGGGCATTAATTGCACTGATGAATAAACATGAATGTAGTTGCATGAACTTTCTTAGGGGTTGCATCAGGCTTTATCTTCTTAGCTATCACCTTGTTGTCGTGGTGATAATGTATTGTTTTTCTGTGATGTTTCATGGCGTGTTTCCATATTTGTGACATGTAGGTCGTAAACGGGGAGAAGACAGGTGACAAGTAAGAGAACTAAGTGAAGTGAAGCTTTGTACCAAGATGTGATGTTACTCAAGTTTTCTTATGAAGCCCATTTACTTCGATTTCGACTTTCGACTCCACATTTTGATCGCGAACCTGTTCTTGTATAGTAATTCCGAACGTCCAAATTATGAATAGATAGGGTACTGCCCCCTTTTAATCGTAGTTATACTATATGGTTTGAAGAGTTTCTTTGTGATAGAGAACAATAAATCTGCACGAAATAGAGAAAACTATTTAGTAGTTAAAAGCTTTTTTCGCCTGACACTCCTCAAAGTTCAAAACTCTCAGAATTGAAATTGAGAAGATATCAATGAAAGTTGTATCCCACTGTGTTTTAACTGGGACTCGGACTGCCAAATTAGTGTTCTTTTGACCCTTAATGAGAAACTGTTGTGAGATAGACATCAACTGCTTCCTTGCATAGTATCGCAGTGGAAGATGTTTGAACTTGGACGATTTCAACCAGGCAGTTTTAAACCTTTATTCTAGTTATGTCATTTCCTGCGGAGGGTATCGAATCGACGTACAAGAATTCAATTGATGATGTTAGGGAGTACTTAGACAGTAGACACCCAGAACACTATGTTGTGATCAATATATCACAGCGGCTTTATAGAACGGCCAAATTAAACGACAGGGTAAGTAATTTGTCATTTTTCTTAAAATTGAAGTACTGTTTTTCATCCATTTTATGTCTGCAAGACGTTTGTCCTTGGGTAACAGACAATGCTTTCCGAAAGGAAGCTTCAACGCATGTGACTTGTAATATTGATATTGTAATATTGATGTTAATAATCTATATGGTAAGGTTTAACATATGAGTTTTATATTTGCGTACCGTAATATGATATTGTTCTATAATTTAATGCCGTCTTAAACTTTCGAATTATCTCTGAAAGATGGTTTGTTACCGATTACTCAAGCACTCAAACTTGCATGTTTATTTACCAACGAAGACAAAGTTGATTTTATAGAGCATTTCTCTTGCATGTGACATTTCAAATTTCCAAGTGATGTAACTCTGTTCCTTATAACACCCGTGTGTTTCCAACGACCATTTTGACAAGTTCGTACCGTGTTTGAAAAATATATTAACCGCCAGTAATTCATGCCTTCTCCACTTTGTGACAACAGGTTTACGAGTGCGGATGGTCAGCAAAACGTGCACCTCCTTTGGATAAGTTGATTTCCCTTTGTCGGAAAATCAATAACTTTTTACGGCAAGACAAGATGAACGTTGTGATAATTCATTGCATGGTAAGTGAGAAATCAGGATGATGATTGATCATTGAGAAATAGAAGGCGATAATATTTCATAATGAAACAATGTCAATGACATGCCAGTTTTAGTACAGAATGAAGCGCACCGTTAAGCGATCCCTCTCTGTTTCCTTCTAGCATTTACTAGTTAGTTTTTTGTGGCTGCTTAAACCTACACAAGATATGAATTGTAGTTTTAAGTTGTTTGATTCATAGCCCATTCCTTTTCATCAACATTTACCTGTAAAGCCAGCATTTGTTAAGGTGTCTCCAAAAATTTGAGGGAGATCCATACTGATTGTTGGTGTCTGTAGGAACTTTAATTGGTTCATAACGGTAATTTTGTCAGTAAATAGAACATTTTACCATAAAAAGCAGACCTAATAACGAAAACCGGTTCAGTAATTTGCCCAAACCCGGGATAAATTTGAGACTGGTGATAAATTTTTGTAGGTAATTGCCGTAGGTTGATCATCAAACAAGGTCGGTGTGTTGTCATTTTTTTCAGGCGCATTGGATTCCACGTTTGTTATTCCGACTGGGCAATTTTGTCATGTTATTTGGTGGGTTGGATCACTTGGTGACGATGTGCTTTATGAAGCATAATAATACATAGCCGACAGGAGTAAAACGTACGGTGAAAATTTAATGCCCTCCGACTGTCTTTTATGATAATTTTACCTTTGTGTTTTCCTTCTTTTCACTAGGATGGCAAAGTTGCTTCAGCAACGGTGTTGGTGGCCTTTTTTATATTTTGTAAATTATTTTCAAAGTATACCCTCGGAATGGATCTCTTCAATTTGAGGCGATGCACATTGGGGAGCAGATGTGATGTAACACCATCGCAAAAACGGTATCTCAACTTGTAGTCAATTTGTAAATGTATCGTGACACATGTTGTACCTTAACTAGTTTATTTGTGCATTTTTACTTATAAGGCGCTCAAATATTGCTACATTTTCGCCACGTGTCGAGGCCATGATTTCTTTACTCGTACTATGGCTCCAGTGGACACCCCATACCGGTATTTCAGTGCTTCTAGTAAAGACATTTTAGTTTTTTATGTTTATCTTGTTACTGTGTTACCTGTACTTGTTAATCAAGCAAATCTGAATGGTCTTCGAAGTAAGAAACTGCAATAGATAACAGATTAAACGTTAGTCAAACACACTGTTAATTGGTATTATTATTGGCGTGTTTATGCTTGTTTCCATTTTACATTTGGGATTACATAAAGGGATTCCTTATTCACAGTGATGTGAGGGTCTACCGTTACTCTGTTTCTTTTTCTTTTATTGATAGTTATCTTGGCTACGTTAACAGACTGGTCTGGGAACCTCGATATACCCCACACAAGTTTGCTGTGACGCTGCGAAGTGTTACACTAAGTCCAATCCCACTCTTTAATAAAGCAAGGTGGGTGTTGTTTGAACACAGTGATAAGAGTTGTATATCCAGTATGTTTAGGGAGACTTTTAAGATAGAGATGCCATGTAAGTCTGGGAATGGCAAGATCATTTTTAACAGAAACTTCCCTGAGGTGCCTGACAAGTTTGGAAGCTTCCTTACCGTTTCATTCTAGTCCAGTCAATTTAATTATGACAATACGTCGTGCGATGTAATGGTAATTGTCAGCATGTGAAACAACAACTATATCTAATAGAAATTTATTAAACCGTGAGGTTGGATAATTATGTGTTTCCAATCCTCTGACCTGCTATTACAAACCAGTTCATTGCCTCATTTTAATGTGTATGCCTACGCGTTCATTTATATCTGCATATGTTTGTGCGGTTTTCAATTGAATAAGAAAGAGTTCATTCGGTATACTTTAATCGAAGCGTTGTTAATCATGACGTTTACCAAATTTCTATCTCTTGGATTGGATTGGGTCTTATTACTGTGATCTTAAAGCTTCCCAGGGCCGGAATCGAACCCTAGTCGATGGTTCTTAACGCACGTTGTTGGACCACCTGCCCCATATAAAAGACTCAATATTGCCGTAGTCATCGAACATTATGACACATGGCTTCCTTTTGGGTATTGCATGAGCTCTTATTTTACCTTGACAATTGGAAGGCTGTAAAAAAAGATGAATCCGGTTTCTTTGACCACAAAAAGAGTTTATTTAGATCGTACATTGAAAGTGTCTTCCAATATCATACATGGTCACTTGAAAGGCATTGTGTAGGCATCTGCTTCTTACGATCCTCACTTAGTCAGTAAAGTTGTGTTGCTTTTTATGCTCGTTCCCTCCAAATGATTTCTGTGAACAGTGTCTGGAGGAGTGTTTTAGGAAGAGGAGTGTGATTTTCCAAGCAGATTTCACGGCAACGAATCCTTCAGACGTACGGTTTGTGCAAAGTAGTTACCAAAGAATGTGTTGTTTTATCAAGGGAAGGTTGTGACGTAACACGGTTAGAAAGTGTAAAAGAGACGTAGAAGGAGTTTATTATGCCTGAGGAGAGGGTGGGGTGTAACATTTGTATTATGGTTTGTTGCAGTGTTAGCGTTGGCAGCCTGTCAATAGAGTAATAGTTTAAGATGATCATATTTTAGAACTGGATGCCGGCCATTCGTGGAAGTGTATGAAGGAGAAGAGAGGGTGTTTTCCACAGCACAAGAGGTTGAACAGATGAGGTGAGTATCGTATTTATCGAAGTTGATGTATTGCAATTTTATGTTACTTCTCGTTGGACATACGCGCTTGCTTTGATTAAAACAGGGCTACCACATCTTTTCGAAATTCTGCAAAGAAGAAAGCTACCTCAGAACCTATTGCTTGGTCCCATTTTTTACTACAACATATCTAATGCAATTCCTCTCACTTTTATGAGTAATTTATAATAAATATATGGAGTCTCTGGACCCCCTGTCTCCACCATTTTTACCTCAAGATAAATATAGCCTTTTCACTGACATCACGATTGTTAGATATATGTTCGATTTCGACCTAATTTGATTTCTTTTAGCTCAAAAAGGTTGACCCTGCCTCCTGAATATGTTCTGTACTGCTCTAAATTGTCCCTTCCTGCTCCGCAGAAGATAATCTACGAAATTGTCTTTTTTGCCTTGTAAAATCGCCACAGAACTCAATATATTTTTTACTTCGTTTTTCTTTTGTTAACCAAGTTTGATGTTAAAGGATGTTTAGATAAAGAAACCTGCGTCTTCTGTTTGTTTGTCAGAAAGTAACCTTTTTTGCAATTTTGTTTAGAGTGGGCGTAAGTCTAATTTTTGTGAAAAACCAAGTAGCTCACGAGAGTCTTGGTTGGAAGCAGTTTTCAAATATTTAAGGAATACTGCTCTCTCGGTGATGGCATTATTGGGATGATCGCCAGGGATTCTGAATGTTGCGCAACAATAGCATCAGATGTTGGAATGCCTGTGGCGATTTTGTCATGTACAATAGTGTTTTCTCCCTTTCCCTCCAGGACTGAGGTTTCTTTATCATTCCGTATCATGAATCCTTACAGTACCCCCGACACGTTTCTAATCGTTTCTAAACCCGGTCTTTGTACAACTTACGAAAAGTGTAGTTAAATATTAACCTGCAGGAGGTGGGGTGAGGTGAAACGTTTAGCTAATGGAGACCAACCTTTGGAATTTAAGAGGTTAGAAAAGCTGAATACATGGTACTCTCATGTTCTGCCCAGTCTTTGTTAGTGTTCATCTACAGTTCTAGTGGGAGATAGCTGAGAGTCGTGAACCCTATCAGGTGCGATAGTTTTTTCTTTGTCAGACACAGCAGGAGGTCTGCGCTTCTTGAGCATCCATATGTTAAGAGATCTTCATTCCTAGCACTTCAAATTTAAATCAATTGTTGACTTGGTTATCCGCCATTTAAATTGATAAATTTTATCGTATTATCAGTTTTTACGTAGTGGGGATTAAAAACAGTTCGTTATTGTCGAGGAAACAAAGCACGTGTAATCTTACTCACTCATCACAAGAAACTTTATAACTGACAAACGATGTATTTGACTGTAAAAGCAGACGTTTTGAGCGTCTCTCATTTGAATCTTTCAAATTTTGCGTCATAAATGTATATTCTGAAAATTTTTGAAACTTTCAAAATCTGGTTCATGTAGCGAATGGCGTCAAAGAAGATCAAATGGTCCAAATTTTCATTTTTTGCTTAATCAGAAATTATTCCCCCTTTCCCCGTACCAGGTAGGATTAAGTTATATTTCTTTTCTTTGCCTGTTCCCCGTGGAAACATGTTATTTAAATTATCGTCATAATCTAACATAAATTGCCTTTGGTGGTAGAAATGAAGTAAAATTTTACCACTTATTTTAGGGGGAGTTTTCCTTCGCTCGAGTTTCGTGCAATCATCTTTTGATAGTCCTCTTAATCTACCAAATTCTTCTACTTCTATTCTATTATTTTCCTTCTATCTCGCACCGCTACATTAGCTGTTAATACTGCGGTGCAGATATGCCTTCTGCAATGTGATAGAGTGTAGAATATTCAAAAGTGTTAAATCCCTGGTAGAGACTCGATTATTTGCAAAATCACCTTTCCCTCCACTTTGTGTGGTGTCGTGCTTGTGCGTGTTCTACTCAAACGTTTCAAACATTTCTGGTCCTATATCCTTCTCTTTCAGATCTGCTTCGCAACGCACAACACAAAATCTTTTTGAAAAGGTCAAAATACTCGGTGAAGCCTTCTCTCCTTGTCCCAAAACCATCTCCCCTTTATCGCAGTAGAAAATTTTAACCTCTGTGCACTTCCCTGTCAAAGCTTTTTGCTGATTCAAGCACTTTTGCGTTTCATTCTTTTGCTGGAGGCTCTTAACACATTAAGGTATACGCTGTACAATATTTATTTGATTCTTGTGCTCTTGCCATAATTTAAGAATCAACCATTTTGCTTCATAACTAAATGATGATGGTCTTCCTATAGCCATCCTACAGGTGGTCATATAAGTCTTGAAATCTGTTATTGTATGGCATTCGAACTTCGGTACTGGTGTGTTACTGCCGACATTCCAGAGCACTGCATGGCATTCAGGGCGAAGGGTCCTTCCATGATCGCGCCTAACTGTATCTTGCCACGTCATTTGTTTATCCTTGCATTGTACCTAACTATAGCAGCCCCATCCATATTTCATGTGGATTCTACTCACTCTGTATGGAGGCCTCTGAGACTCCCAAGTTGTGCGGGTTGCCAGAGATATTACTGTAGCGGTGTGTACAATTTTAATGCTTCTTGCTTTGCGTTCAGTGTCTATGATCTATGGGGTAATGACAGATCTGATGCTGCCTTGAAGATTTCTGAAGTACACTTTTAGTCGCAGCAATAAACATGCATAGAATTCCATGGCAGTCTAGATAAAGAAGCAGAAAATGTACATCTATCCCCAAAGATTTAATGAATGATTTTACTAGTAATTATGTTTACCGTTCTTACAAGGCGCAGTTCGATGGTAAACGCTCAAGAGGAAGGGGCCGGGAAAGCGATGGGATGATCAAATTTGCCAAGAGTTAAACCTACCAGTCCCAACTATTGAAGAAATTGCAGTTCATCGGAATGTGCGAAGATCTGACAAAGCTTATGCATGTAACATATAACACATTTTGCTACGATTTGGGAACACTGATCAAGCGAGATTAGGGCGGAGAGAGACGTAGGAAAACTAGTGATAAAAAGTGGATACCCGTAAACAGACTCATTCAATGGCATCGTCGCATTTTTTGATGAACAGACTGCCTGTAGGCCCATGGCATAATCTGTACTTCGGATTCATGCAAGAGACAACGATAAACCTTTTTTCTATATTTATCTATTGCACAGTATGGTATTTTTATTACCTTTGAAACAGTCAGATTTTGTTGTCAACATTGCATTATTGAACGCCAGTGTAAACTTGTTTTATTGTTTATTGCTTTTAAGGGAATACTTACAATCGGACTCGCAGATCCAACTACCTTTGAATTTACCTTTGCGAGGGGACATTGTGGTTGCTATTTATCATGGAAGGTCAACCCTTGGTGGCAAAGTTCAGGGAAAATTGACTTCGATTCCCATTTGTGCTTTTCAGTTCCATACTGGGTTTGTACCTAGTGGCACCACAAACTTAAATGCATCGAGGTAAATCAATGCACGTCCGCCCTTGTATTTAATATTGTGACACTTATCATATTTAGGTAATGTTGAATAGGAAGCAACGTATACTTTTAAATAAATACGACCGTATATTTTCAGCTAACGGAAATTATTTGCGTAGGAAGGAAAACATTCTGCGATCTATTGACTTGCGCACGATCCAATTCCTCACTTCGTCATTTTTTTCATGATATAGCATACGTACATACGAACTCATAATTGGATGTCGTTAAAACCGTTTAGTTGTGACGCAGGTCCGCGGTCAAGCTTTGCCTGTATCATATAGAGCATTATGCCCCTCTCTCGCTATTCTAACGTATAATAGATTGTGTCTATACTTACTTTCTTTGCTGATCCCTTACAAAGAGTCCCCGTTGCTTCGAAATGACGTTTTGCAAGTATGTTCTGTGGCATTTAATCAGATATGCATTAAATGGATAATGGTAGCCTTGTATACAAGTTCAACTCTGTCAAAGTGAACAGCCGTTGCCTTGTCGTAAAAATCTGTTCCGCCCTTCATGAAAGTTTGTAAGGCAAACGATATTTAAGTCCGTCCTTTGGAAAGTCAGGGACTGCACCAATTATCGAGGGATCACCTGATGATAGTGTTTGCATTAATTAAAATTTATAAAGTATAATCCAATACCTCGAGGTAGGTACAAATTGTGTAATCAGTCCCAAATGGAACATTAACATAATGAAGTAAGTGTGGTAGATTAATTTTACACCATCGGACAATACTGACTTCAGTAGTTCAAAAAGTGCCTCGGTGTTTTTTATGCCGCCCCCTGTATGCATATTATATGTGTGGAAACTCCTTTCTTCCTTTATGCAAAGGCGTGCTGTGGGTGAAATGATGTATTACAATGTTTGCTGTTACGATGGCACCATAAAATGCCACTGCAAATCATGATACTGTTGCATGCGATTTAGTGAGATTTACGGCGTCTGAACTGCTAGATGTATGATCGATTGTTGATGGAACAAATAAGCGCACTGTTAATGTAATATTTGATTAGCTGCTAAGGTATAGAAAGGTATGTTGCCAACGGGATTCGAACACGGTCTCATAGTTACACTCTTAAAAGGCACATTGCTTATATATTATATCAGTCAACAGCTCATTCTTCCGTGTTTATTTAATTTATATAGACTATCAAGAAATAGGTATATATAGTTACAAATGGGTACATGGGTACTTTTTTATCCAGCGGAGACTAGTTACTTAACAACCATGGTTTTAGAGTATTTCATTTTATATCCTTTGGGAGGTAAGAGCGTTGCTGCTTAGTTCTTTAGAAGCGACCGTAGTTTTCTTTGCCAACTGTGTTATGCAATTTATTCGCTTTATTAAACAACAGGATGCGAGGTTCTCAGCTCAATCTGGATTCACTGCTTCTACTATAGTCTTAATATTCCCTCGGTCTGTGCGTAAGTTCCCTCTGTTGTAAAGATAGAAATTAGTTTCATTAGCAAATGATCTCGAATAGTAGCATTCCACTTCACATCATGTCGCTTATATGCGGGAATACCACTACTTGGTTAGTTAGTTTTCATTCGCCATTAGTCACGTAAAGCTATGGGCAACCATAGTCGCCTAAGACAACTTTCATGCTGTGTTGCAATTCGTTTAGATTATTGCTTCTTGATACAGGAGAAATAAGAGAAGATAATTTGATACTGCTGAAATGTTTATACTTCAGTGTCCGATTACTAGCAGACTAGACGAGACGATCTTACGTTTCCTATTAGGTATTGTTTCAACTGACTTGGCTGACTTTTCTTTGTTAACAAGATATGGGGTTCACATTTTTAATGTTAATCTCTTACAGTGGTCATTGTTTCATTCTTTGAAGACATTCGCGTCACGTTTTTGAACTGAATAATATGAAGTAGTAGATGGAGAAGGGAGAGAAGGGAAATTGTGATGACTCTGTAGTAGAAGCAAATTGGAATCTCCTTGCCAGTTTTTGTTTAACCGCGAACTTTGTATCACATCGCCAAAAATGGGTTGAACCAAGTAGTTGTCTGTTTTTAGTTGCAAACGACAATTTGAACCGGATTACCTTGCGGTTGATTTCTTTGTTTACTTTCAGAGAAGAGTTGGATATCCAAGAAGGCGACGAGCAGAGGTTCGCGGACAGCTTTTCAATCAATCTTAGCATTGATGTTGGTGAAGACCTGCCCGATCGAATATATGTAGAACCATGGGAAAAAATGAATGTCGAGAAATTGTCACCATTTGTGTGTTTCCAATCGAAGGAAGAGTATTGGCAATGCCATGAAGATTTCGGTAAGATTGTTTGTGCTGGGATCCGTCATCCCCTTTGCCACACATGTTAGTAACAATGAGTAAGACTTGCTTCTATCAGAAGTTGAAAGGTGCGTATCAAATGAGTTGTTCCCCGATTCTTAATGTCGTCATCGCATTGAAGTTGATAGCCTTTCGAATGAGATTGTTGGCCTGTTCTATGCGACAGTGGTCTGCTCTTTTGTCAAGCTTCTGTTCGTTTCACTTCGTGCTGTTTCACAGATTTCTACAATGAAACGTGCCAACTTGTATCTCCGAGTTTAGCTGTATTCATAATAGTTCTACACTATCCTATACGAGTGCAAATTTAGAGAAATCGATTGCTATCGTTGCTGCTTATCCCACGGAAGTTGTGGTCCGTTCCCACCATTTGTCTTTTTTTCTGGACTTAAATAGTCGTCGAGTCTGTGTTACGCTATGTGAGTTAACAACAATGTTGAAGCAATCCGAAATACGTAGCTTCTTTCCACTCTTTAATGACCCGATCACTTATTCTCTTATGCAGTTAATAAAATTGTACCGTCTCCCTTTGTGCTGGCAGAACCACTTTCTGTGGATGGTGGCTTAATATTTGCCTGATTTCATATCGAAAGCAAGAAACAGGTTGTGAGGTGATAAACGTTTTTTGGACTTTATTTCTGAGCTGGGTTGATCCAATTGTGTTTCAAACAATAGCTGCATTGATACGTAGTAGTGAAAAGGGAAGCAGATTTAGGAGTTTGTGGTCGAGTATAGCAAATAATCTGTGACACGTGTTTGGAAAGTTCTTAGGGCAGAGGGGGAGTTAAGGACTGGGTACCCCATTTATCCTTCAAAAGCTTTTAACGGACGGAGGCTAGATTAAGACTTCCTGCATTTTTTTTAATATAAATGGGCTTCCTTAATTAGGACTGATGGTACTTTCCTCATAGCAGTGCGTAGTATTTATTGATTTATGCCCTACAACATCATGAATACCATAACTGAAGAGGAAATCTTTTGTTTTGTGAAATAGGTCTGTCAGAACAGCAAGAACCAGTTACCGGAACAAGCCTTGTTAAGGAAGAAGAAGAAGAAAATTTGACGAAAAATGAGGAGGAACCTGTTGAAAAAAGGACGATTGGACGTTCTACATTCTTCGACTCAGTTTCGTGGGAGGAAGAGGCCGACCAGCCGTTTGTTGGTTCAGACAAGTCAACAATTGCGGGAAGTGGAATTGAAGAGAGCGATATTATTCTCGACTTCTCGAATTTACACACAGACGATTTTTCTCCAACAAATAGCGACAGCTCCAAAAATGTAGACGTCTTTGCAGATAAGTTAGGATTCGTCGACTCCTATCAGGACGTATTTTCAGCGCCTGCGCCCTCATCGAGCATTAGCCCATTAGTGGACGTAGTGGATACAAAGGAAGCCGAGAAAAGGCGGACTTCGCCTGTACTTGCTGGTGACTTAACGAATACGCAGAGCACGCAACAGTTAAATAAGGAAGTTTCAGAAAACAGGAAACCAGATAGACCGTCTACTTCAAGCGGCGGTGGGGTGGGTATACTCCTAAATTTCGAAAGTGGCGATAGTTTGGAAAGAGACACCGGTTTAAGCAAAAGTCCAAGCTCGCCTTCTCTTAGTCTCAATAGCAGTGGAGGAGAGACTCAACAGCGAAACCAATACGATCCTTTTCAAGATCTCACAGAACCGAATAGCAATTTAAAAAAGAATAAAAGTACTAGCGATCTGCTGGCAAACGAAGAGGACTTTTTCGCGGAATTGGTTGGGAGGCACTCTCCGACCACAGTGTCGTCGTCTTCTGGGGCGGTTCAAGGCAACACTGTTGATTCGACAACTACAAACGATCTTCCTTTTGATAGCAACTTCTTCGAGAGTACGGAACATGTTCAATCACAGAAATCACCGGTCGATGGAAGGAGCAATGATCTCCTCGGGGACTGGGGCCCAGTAGGATCTTTATTCGACAGTTTGAAACCTAATGTTGCTGCTAATAATCAGACCCCAAATTCCATTAACCGGAATGCAGCATCACCTGCGCCCAGCTCTGATCCCTTTGCAGATCTTGGAAGTTTTGGTTTTACAAAGCCAAGTACGACATCTGTTAATTCTCCTGTTATGGGTAATTCATCAGGATTTGGGCCATGGGCAACCCAAACCAACACGCAAAGCAAAGTGACTTTTAATGGCGGCTTGAAAAGCTCAAGCTCTGCTTCCCATTCTGCATCTTCTTCGCCCGGACAGCAGAGGGCGCAAGGAACTCCTCAGAGGCCACAGCAGCCTGCCTGGAGCAAACCAACACCGAAAGCAGCCCCAAATTATAATGTGCATGTTCCAAGGACTGGCCCGAGTGTCTTTGGTAACTCATCCTCGGTTGGAGCAGGAGGCTGGGGTAAATTGATGTTTTTCTCTTAATTTTATCAAAATTTTTTTCTTTAGCAACCTCCTCTCTAACGCTACAGGCTCAAGGTTGTATGACTATCATGAGAAGCAACAGCAACAAACCAATACCTCAATCAACCTAATGATTCCAAATACATTAGTCACAGGTAACCGTTTGAGATTGTCTTTTAGCCCAGACTATTTCTTTTCTTCCTTTCAATTTGAAGTTATGAACTGTGTTGTAACAAAACAGCGCCTCCCCCAATGTGTCGGTTTTAGCAACCCATCTACTAAAGAGTATACGAGACACAACGTCGTTTAGGAAATTGTATTTTTTTACCGCATCGCACCAGTCAGATTATTCTCACCCGGTTACGTGATTTACTGTAGGTTGAAGGACGAACCAGTGTCTTGACATGTATTTCGTACTTTTAGGCTCTATTTAGCTATCCATTTTGCGAAACCAATCTTATCGATTCCTAAGTTGATTGTTGAGTGAAGTGTTGGGATTACCAAGAGTGTGACCTCACGAACTTTTGAATGTTTCTTCGAGCCTCATTGCTAATTGAGACATTTCCCCTTTTCATTTTAACGATTGCAGGAATGTCATTGCTCTGCCCTGATATAGCTGGCAGGAGTTCCAAACGAGAGAGTTTCTCAAACATTTTCTTTCACAGTGATGCCTCATTTTCCCATGAGAACCTCTGACTATTCGCGTAGGTGCTCATGTTTTATTGTTTTGAGTTGTCATAGCAACATTCTGATTATTCATTTATTTTAGCACCCAAACCGAAAAGCAAAGACGACTTCAGCGATATTCTTGGTTCTCAAGGGTTTGTTCCTTCGTCGGACCAACAGCGTGAGAGTCTGAACAAGTTAAAGCAGCTGTCAGCAAGCCAAGGCGATGTCGATCCTGTAAAAGCGAAAGTAAGTACATCATTCGTGGCCATTTTGGCATAGCAGGACTGTGCACATGTACACTGTCAGTTAGGACTACCACTAGGTAAAGATTTATTTCACGGTGGGCCAATTAAGATTAACTGTAAATCATTCGTATGGAAAAGGCCATCTTCGTTGTTCGCACATGCGCTTTACACTCTATGTTGGTTTGTTATTGGGTCTATAGATTGGTTTGTTGGTAGCTATTCTTAAGAATGTAATCTGACTTGACCAGTTCTTTCTTGTTATTAGCTTTTACGCTCATTCAATGCTCACATTTGACGTCTTTGATTATTTTTCTTGTCGTCCTTAACGGCTCTTCATTTGAGAATGCGCATAGGTTATAGTATGTATGATTCAAAACATGTTCGCACAGTGTCGTCAACACTGTCAGTTCTCGATCAATGTAGTTTCACGGTATTCTTATTGTTCCAGTTTCAGTTACAGGTAAGTTTGTACAGGACGCTAATGATGATCTTCTCGTTGTAGATACGAGACTGGGCGGATGGAAAACAGCGCAATATCCGAGCACTTTTATGTTCTTTGCACACAGTATTGTGGGAAGGAGAATCAAAATGGCGACAAGTGGGGATGCATCAACTAGTGCAGCCGGACCAGGTAGGAACATTTTGATCATTAATCGATTGATGACTGCTTTGCATTATGCTTCCAAGTTAAGGTGATTTGTCATCGTAAGTACCATCTACCTTAGCACAGTTTCAGGACATTTATTTTGGAAAGTGTATACAGGATCACAATTGCCCATCGATTACATACTTTGACCCACATATTTATAACGTACGATAAATTCACACTCTCTTGTTCACATTAGAAGACTGCCGAAATTGCACAGATTTTCGTAAAGAACAATATCTCAGCTTCTTGATGGGTTACTGATGAAGTTTGGAAACGGCTGCTGTTTAGCTGCTCAATAGTTTGAAATCCTCCGATAGCAGCCAGTGCCACCATTTTTGGCCAATGTTTTTTGTCTGAGCTGGGCGTGGGTCACTAATGGAACAATCATATTTGCATCCCTTGAAGATCAATACATACCAGGTCCAGCAGGATCATAGTTTGCATGGAGAGGGGGTGATCCATAACAAATAGAATCCATTACTCGGTAAAAAGTATTTTTAATCGCATTTCTGTGTCGTTAAGTAAAAAAGAAAGACTCGCTTATTACCTAAAGGTAACAGTTAAAAAGTATTTTGACTAATTAGCAACCTGATTTCGTTACTTTTAAAGTCATACGGTCATTCATTCAATGGTGAATATTTTGGCAAAGGGGGCCGGGGGTGGGGGTGGGGGAAGAAATATGGATTTTCAAAAACAGAGAAGAAATAAGCTTTCGAAGGAAAGAAATAATAGCCCTAATTACAGCCTTGTATTTTTCCCCCTTATCTTTCCGTTTTTCCCCCTTCCTACGTTAGAAAACGGTTATTTCAGAGCCCTTAACTAAATCGGCCAACTAGGTTCTCCCAGTTTTATAATCTGACCCTTTTAGCCTTCTTTTGCAAATTAGAACTTTTCCATACCTATCGCCTTACATCTTTAGTTGAGAAAGCAATGTGCAGTGTTTGCCACTGCAGCAAATACAGGTCATGATGGCAAGTGTGCGACCAAAAAAGTGTATTTTACTGCTCAGGAAGGATGTCAAGACAAATAGGGTAGTGTTATTGCATATGTAATTCATGTGGGATTTTTCTTCGCTTATTATTGCCAAGTCTCCTTTTCAAGAATGCCTGAAAGTTTGGGGACAACGGATGAAAATGGGAAGGGTATACATAGAGAGAAGATTGTCATTTGATGGAGGGAAATAAGTCTGATTATCTAAGGGTCATGCACAACATTTAAGGAGCTGCGAAGTCGAGCTGTATTGACATACCCTGAAAGCCAAAACAGGGAAGAATTGCCAGAGTTGCCTGGAGAGGTACGGGAGGAAGAAAATAGGACTTTTGAGCTAGAATATTATCCTTTGGGTTAAGATACCTTTCGTTACATGTCAATACGAAGTGATACCTTGCCTCAAATTTTATCAAACCCCTTTCTCTAAAGGAGGGCTCGTGTATTTTCCTGCTTCAAGCTCTTCTGGGTGTTCTACACGGATGCAGTCACGTAATTTATTACGATGCTGCACGTAATAGCATCAGACGATACCATACATTCCATAACGCATCACTTCACATCGAGCATAAACTCTCCATAGTACAACAATTAGATCACACCATACTATACAACACCTGATCACTTTCACACCGCAGCTTGGCGTTATGTTACGCCACATTGCATCGCCAGTCAGAACGTGGCTGTTCATGATATTTTTTTGCCTCGCCACCTTACCAATCGCTTATCGAGAATAGTTCACTCGCTTTGTCATATCACGATCCACAAAAGTATTGGGGTTTGACGGTACTACACGATAATTCCCATCATGTAGACGCACACTGACACTTTTATTGATGTGCTGTTCACAATAATTTTATCAGATTGGTAGTACCTAAACGTGCGTATAAGTGCTCCTTTGTTATTTACTAGATATATATTTTTTATCTTTCATCAGCTATGAAAACGACCACAAAAAGGTTGGTCTCCTAAATGAAGATCAAAGTATCCCAAAGTGTGTTTAGACCTGACAGTTATTTGCATCTAAACGTTGAACATGTTTTGGGCGTACTGGCACTGTTCTGTTATGGACGTTCTAATTTATACGAGGACCTATATCCGATGTTATAAAATTTCAGAAGCGACGATACGTTCGTAATGTGGTAATGTGCTATTCGTGTTCTGCATACATCTGCTGACCCAGTAATCTCCTCTTGTTTGCGTTTGCGGCCTGGAGACCAGAAATTGTTCTATGAACAAAAGTTTCCATTTATTATCGTCACTCTTATTGGCGTCGTTTTAATAGTCATTTAGTAACATGTGACTGAAACTACTGTTATTTTATGAATGACGCTTCAAGAGTTACTTAGTTCTTACTTTCTTACCCACATAGGTGAAGAAGTCGTATAGGAAGGCTTGCCTGTCGGTTCATCCTGACAAGGTTAGTATAATATTATGCATGAAGCATATAATTGAATTGTCTTATTATTTTAGTTTAGAGATTGAACTGTAGTCTATGTTTGCATTTAATACTTGCCAGTTTTACGACGTTTACATGATTGATACTGTTGAGAAATAAGGAGGGGATCATTACAGTGTACGAAAGAACATTGCGTTATTACCATTTAGCAAACAAAGAATCGTGTATTCACAACCAAAATGGAACGTTTACTCTTGAAGATTCTCATATGTTACGAAAACAACATAAATATATTATATTATACGAACCGCTTTTTGAGTTTTTTTAATCTAGACTGGATATCAATGTAATAGTAGCCTAGGGAATAAAATCTATGAAAGAAATTCTTATTTTGCGAAGTTAATAAAAAGTGGTGGTTTAATTTTGGCTTTTGAATAGCACTCTGTGAAACTAAGTAGTTAAAAATTTGATAAATAGATGTTAAGTTTGATCTTAAAGTTTAAAGGACATTGTAATGTCGTGAAAATTTTTAATATTTTTAGTGCACAAGCTAAGACTATGGCAATTTGCTATATGTGAATGTTACTGACGAGTTGCCATGTAGTTTATGATTCTGAGTGGATTTCTGGTTGAATAAACTTGCAGTTGATCAAAGGATATACAAATAATACCAGAAAAATTTAAGTGCATAGAAAATGCCGCAAACGTTGATAAGTTATTAAACTTATTATGCCTTTTTATAATTTTAAAAAATGGTACGGTAAAACCAGTGAAGATTTCTTCAAGGCTTCAAAGGTTCGTTTGTTGATGTGCAGCTTGAGGAACTGAAGGCGTTAGATCTAGTATGACACCTGTTTAGTGGGAAAATCACAATTGATCCGTGTCTACATGGTATATTTTTGCTAGTTACTTGGCATGGTCAACGCAATTTCGTTATTATATTTTCCCTTCAGTTAACTGGTCAACCAGAAGAATCTCTGGCCCGTGCAATTTTCATTGAATTGAATGAAGCCTGGAGTCTCTTCGAGGAAAGTGGCTCAAAACCACTCTACTAGATTCAACGCGAATATCAGTGGCAACATGCAATACAAGTCAGAAGTGGAATTTATTCAAACTGGCCTTGTTCAGTATCCTACTCAAGCAAGCGTCCATATTTAAAGTGTCCACTGCACCATTGTTCCGAAGAACGTAGCAACTTAACCAGTTTTATAATAATGCTCTTGCCGATGGAGATCAAGTCGGACCGAGGTGTCTCTCGTGAAGCCTCTTTTTGGGTACCTCCCGTTTATAGTCAAGAATTTGTACATTGCGAGAGTAATGACTGTCCATTTATCAGAATATTATATTTAGTATCATTGGGATACAATTTTTTAAAAATAATGAATGGTCAGTAATGTAGCACGAGAGACGATCAGACGGGTGGTTAGTACTTCAAATCTTGTCAGCGACTCAATTCATACCACACGAGTGAACACAGACAATTTGGTAGGCTATCGTGGTGGAATTATACACTGTCTGTTATCGACATTGACCGCAGACTAGTGTTGAGCTGTAGTGAGCAACTGTAAAATACTGCTAGCCGTAATAGTGCCCTTTAGTAGATTAACAGTGAGAAGTCATAGTGATTGATTAATACTGACACATGAACGTTAAAAAACGTTCACTGACGATAGCAATGAACTAGTATATCAGAGTTGCGCTGAGGGGCGTCATGGGAACACCACTGCAGTCGTGTTCAGGCTATTCTGAATCCTCGCCCATTTAGTTATTATTTTGTCTGCCATCATGGAATTTTTTAACGTTTTTAAAGCCGTACTTCTTTGTGCGCCATAATTAACTGTTCTCTTTAGGATTGGTTTACGGCGTTCTAGTGAATATGGATATTATTGATGCTATGTCCGTAAGTAAAGTATGAATAGTGAGGGCATGACACGAGAAAGAAGCGTGCGAGAGAAATGGACGAGTGACAAGGACTTGGCAGTGCTGAAGATTGATTGCAAATGCAATCGCTATTGTTATAACGACGAGGGTTGCATCTGCCCTTTTCTGTCCAGCTTAATATGTCAGTTAGCACCAGTTTGTCAAGATGTTTTAAGTATAATATCAGTTGGAGGGCAATTATGATCGCCACCGCCTTCATCTCCGATGGTTACATAATTACATAGAATACGAATATTGTGACCACAAGGAATCACTTTTACGGCTAGCCTCGTTGGTATTGTAATAGTTGTAGGGGGTCAGATTATTCACCAAATCTAGGTCTTTCCAAGGGATACTAGTTTATTTATCGAACACTTTACACTCATCGCTAGTGCTGGTAATGTTGTGATTAGGTGTTAATGTCTAGTCTATTGTTAAAGTTATCTCTGAGACGCAATGCGAACAACGGTTTATCAACCTCTGGCATGACTAATCAATTCTATGGTCGTCCCAGGGAATGCTTTTGGTAGCAGCAAATCAAACCGTATTGATAAATGGGGATATGATGAGGAAACTGCCATATTCCATATACAATCTGCACAATTTCCACGATTGATAGATAATTAGTTTTCAAATAAAGAAGTGACAATGAAATCCCCGTGTTTTTATCAATCTTTGCTATTGTCGTGCATCGCTCATAATAGTTACCAGGCTTCCTAATAGTTTGTCTCAGTAAGCCCTTCAATGATGAAGCGGTTCTTCGTCGCCTGCACATTTTTTGCCCGCGATGAATTTGTTCAGCGGTTATAGTTGATTTATTAATACTTTGATTTAAAGGACTACGTCCGTTATGTATTTTTGTATCTAGAGAAGAGTAGTTCGAGTGCAAGGAGGCTATTTTTGGATATCTGGCGGTAGGCAGACACCGTGCGATGGTTGTAAACATATATCGAGTAATAAGGGTGTGCGACACCAGATGGATGGTCACTCTGGTTTTCAATCTCATGTGTTCTTACCTGACATAATTCGTTTTCTTTCAAACGGATTTTACGTTTTCTTTGACTCCTCTGTACTACCAATGTTGTAGTAGGGAAGCAGGCAAACGGGTGCTAGCACAATTTTTTGCGAAGCCATATTTGACAATTAAAGGTCATCATTTATACCGTCCGTTCGTAAACGAATCGATCCGTTAATAGCTTCGATTATATAGGTTCGAGCATTCCCGGTGCTTCAGTCTATCAATGTAATTCAATAAACGAAAATGCAACGTGCCAATTTAACCGCGTATTCAAATTGATGAGAAATTGGTTTTAAAATTTTTGTAATCGATGTATGAAACTTGATATGAATGTCGAGAAATGTCTGATAACAATAGATCGCGCCAACGAAAATTTTTCGGAAAATTTAACGAGTACTTTAGTCAGTAAATTACCCGATACTAGTAGTGTTGGCACTACAGCCATTTTGCGGTATTGATTTCACGAAACGTAATGTCCCAGACACCGGTAACCTCGCTTTCATCTCATAGTTTACAATAAAAGTAATTGAAACAGAGACCTCTGACCAGGGACTGACATTTTCTAGTGAACGAGGAACATCTTCATCTGGGTAATACATATGATGTGCTCAGAGAGCTTTTCACCCTCTGACATAAAGGCTTGATCTCTGGCCCTGGTTGCACCACTGCAGTATATTAGGAGCCGCCCTTGCTGTGGGCCCTTGAAGAGTAAGGCTCGTACAATGATGTTACATGTTCGGTACATTTTAGGGATAGTAAAGACGTGTTGTAAGGCCATTGAGGTAAAAGAGTACATCATCTCTCAAGACTAGGGAATCATGTGCAATTGTGTGTCTTGTTCTTCAGCTTTGAACAGTCCTTAGCCCAGTTCTTCGTCCCACACTGTTTTTATTTCATCTCACCCATTATAAGACCACAATAATAGTCACCCTCGTCCACATAATCAGATATTTTTCGCAATACATCGGAGAGGTATCCTGGTTGACAATTTACTCTGCTTCACCGCTTCTGTAGTGTAGATGGACTGGGCAGATGAATAGCTTTACTGAGGTACGTTTATACTTTGGAGTTGTAAAATCAGTTCATGGGTAACATTGGCAAAGGTACTTGTAAGGAACTCCTCTTCACCTACGAAAAGGTTAGGGCACTTCCAATTTTTAATAGTGGGTTAAATTCTTCTCCTATCAAGAATTTTTTCCTTTCAATGTTCTAATCTTCTCATTTTTCTTCAGATGATGGTGTGCAAATATTTGGTTGGTTTTTTTTTGTAATACACCGTTTCACAGTTAGAACGTTTCTGTGTTACGGCTCCCTGTGCTTCCCTGCAAACCTAGCTTGACCTGGAAAATTTCGACCAAAATAGACTACGTTTGTGATCTCAAGGTCGAGTTGTTAAATTTGTTCGTCTTCGATTACTAGGGACTGTTATTGTTTTAAGAGCCATTTTGAGTTTTTTGATCTGTTCAGTGCTGAGATTGATAAATCATGGCTGATTTGGGAGAATTGTCCCTCGAGATGTTCCGTCCATGGAGTGTTAAAGCGCTTAAGTCGTACCTCTCTGTGCAAAAGCAGTCAATCGATGGCACTGGAAGCAGCTTCTAACTACGGCGGTCCCTTGGTCTTTTCTTTTTTCGTTAGAAAAGGAATACATACCTATAAGGGAATAAGATGACTTGATATTATTTGTGAAGCCTGGGGGAAGGTAGTATTATACAATGCACAGAGACTATGACTGAACATGTCCAATATCGGTATCTAAATCAACTATTTAAAGCCGAAAGCCGAACCAACGACCTCGTGTCTTATTGAGAACTTCGAGTTGGTCACATTAGTATATTTTCTTCACAGTACAACTACAATGCAACGAATTCAGAGATTCAAAGAATCTTTGATGCAAAATCTCACAATTATTAAATGACAATGCAGA
>JAAAKL020001968.1:0-28141 GCA_010016065.2 Carybdea cf. marsupialis auct. non (Linnaeus, 1758)
ATCATTCCCTACCACTGTGCCAAATTTTAGCTTTATCTTATTTTTTTCCCGGTAAAACGCTAGATCTACTGGCCTATAGTGTTTCCAGCCTTAAATGTTTCTGCGGTACTAAAGAATGAATAGGCAAAACGAATATTGCCTACAGGAGAAACTTCTAAATAACATTTTGCGACGTAGTTAGAATCGGACAACACATTGGGTGGTTGCTGGGGCGAAAAGGAGAGGGAAAGCAATGCTATGCATTGATGAGGATCTTGTTTATTCTGTTTACACAATCCCGTCCGGTGTTGATATGTTTTAAAATGACCCATTAAGTTCAAAGCGAAGAAAAACATCCGCGGATTGTGGACCATTTCATGCAACTCTCAAACAGTAAGGTTTCTATTTAAGAGATCATATACGTATACCATAAAAAGAAGGTAGAAAGTGGACACTTTTGTGGCTAGCACTGAATAGGTATTATTTTTGGTGTTGTTGATAATAACATAACTTTGTTTTACCTGATTGATTGGTATTCACATTTCCTAAATATCGTCCAAATATGCCTCATACAACAACATAAATTCTTTCTTAAGTACGGTGTTGAAATCTAGTTGGTATTGATGAAATGTAGGTTAGAAAATAGAAAATGAAAAAAATGGCTAGGTAACTTCATTGTAATAAATTACGGAAAGAAGTGTGTTTGTATCAGCATTAACAGCTTCAACAAATGAAGGTTAAACGTAATGAGGCAAATTGGTCCACAATGCCACATGAAGTTGCCGAAATGCCGCAAGAAAAATTAAGCAGCAAAATAATTTCAGTTTCATGACTCGGTAGATACGAAACACAAATGTCATTTTGCATGTATGTTTCCTTGGTTTTAAAACTGGCATGTGCCTGTTTCCCCTGATTTTCCCCTGCAAGCCTTAGCTTGCAAAATGTGATGCTGCCCGGCCTTTTAAACCGGCTGACATCAAGAGAAAGGAGATATGAGTATACGGGTGAAAAAATAAAAGTTCAGTAAATTTCTTAGTTGCTATCAATTCCGAGTATTTAAATTGCGTGGTTGAGCGAAATTAAACTGCTATGGTAATACCTGACTTTCGCTGATTTCTTTCATTTTTCTTGAGGCTTCCAATGAATTTTGTGAAAACATGCAGTTTTCCAGGTTTTCAGATTTCCTTGAGTCTGTAGCTACCGTGCATAAATTCAAATCAAGTTAATAGCTAAAGTTTCGAGAGAACTTACAGACTTGGCAACAACGATGCTCACTGAATATCGTTTAGAAACCTATATTCATAACACCTGACAAGCAAGCCGGATGAATCGAAATAGAAAATTGATTCGTAGAGGAAGTTTTATGTACTACAAACCAATGAAAAGAAACCCAATGAAACCCGAAAAAAATATAATTATATTTCAGTGACCTCTTTGAGAAAATAGAAGAGAACGCTTGTTGAAAACCTTGTACTTACTATGATTTTGGGTGAGCACTTTTATAGCCTCAAGAGCTTGTAAAGATCCAATGATTCCGGTCACTACAAAATGAGACGAAAGAAGCTAGATGTCTTTCTCTTAAAAAGCGCCTGGAGATCAGATAAGTTGAAAAGAGTACCTGATTTTATTGTACAAAAATAATATAATAATATAACTATATATACGCGGTCAAGTTTTATACAGGGATAATCGAATGTGATCACTTTTTGACAAAATTGCTTCATAACTATCATTCACCATTTTATGGCAATGAAGTAAAAGAGAACTCAATGTAAAAATATGCGTAATACGTTTCGCTCCCAGATAGTACCTCCAGGACTGAAGTGTCTTGCAATTAGTGGCTAATACACAGAAACAGTAAGAGCGACAACACAACAGTAAAATCAAAGCTTCAACTCTATAGAAAGAGTAGGATCGTATCGGGAACGAACAGCTTTAAAACATATCCGGTGCAAATATAAAAACGCGCAGCACTAAATACTACAATCGACTATGAATATACGGACAGCAAAATCATGAGAGGGAATCATAACCACCTAATCGTATGGCAAACACTAGATTGTCTAACAAACAAACAAGCTTTGGTGTGATTGGGTTATATTAACTTGGTTATTAACATGTGTCAGGCAACCGAGGTAAAGAAGCAAGCAGGGCGATAAATGTGCAATAGTAAAGTAAAGTAAATCAAACGACTGCGTCTTACGAATTACGTTCCCGAACAGAGAGGGCATCCCCCTTCTAAACATCGGAGAAAATGTTTAACGCCATCAAGTAGTAAAAAGTTAAGTATTTTTATGCTCATCTTGCACTGTAATATTGTAACTGCATATTTGAATGAGATGCCCACATGAACAATAATTTAACTGCAACGAATAAATACTAAAATTTCAAACTGAAGAAATTCCGTGGATGGACAGTCGAGTAAACCCGTTTCCGTGATTTAATTTCACGTTTCCGACCAAGCACGACCCTTACAATTACTTGAATAGTGACTCTATTAACCGTCACGAATGTAAAAGTTACCTGTTTAAGAAACTGTTAAATGTAATGAGCAGTATTCGGATGCATACAGCAGGGTTTGTTGGTTCTCGGCCACAAATTGATATACTTAAGAATCGAGGTTTGGTAAAAGCATTTTCAGAGAGGACGCCATATGACTTTAAAGGACACTAAAGGGATGCCCCTTTCTTATTGAAACATATTATCTGCAGAAAAGCGGAGATGCGTCGCCACATGACTCATTTGAGGAGATTAAGGTTTTACTGTAGCAAGGGGTAAGTCGCCCCACATAAGTCTTGAGTCAATTTACGGTAGCTTTAGTTCATCTATGACATTAAGCTTGGGAGAAACGATTATGTGGCTTCTTAATCCCTGGGGCGCAAACCAGTCCCAATACTTTTCGTCACATCGCAAACGTCTCTTGGTCTCGAGGTTCCCCATTTAAAAGTGAATTTTTACTTATGTTATTTACTTTACACCTCACTGTATATCCGATAAACGGGATCAGAAACTTGGATGTACTGCAGTTTAAGTCTAGTGTGAGCCGACGTTTGCAAGTGGAGGGGGTTCTTAGCAGCACATAAATAGCTTAGTTCGGTCTGCGAGTAGAATATTTCATCACAAGACAGGAGTCATGCATGTGACAAAGACATACCTGCACCAAGAATACCTCCTTCTGAACAGTTGGTTACAGCAGTCGGTGGGGGTGGCCTTGGAAAAATGCACCGATAGCACGGGCCTCCATCAAAATTGTAAACGGTAAACTATGAAAAGGAAAACAAGATGAGGAAATAAAGCCTTATGTGACCCCACCACACACAGAGAGTTCGGCTACAGTTTATTGGCGTCAAGCCCATTTGCACTGTCTAACAGCAACGGATTTGTCGCCGTCTAACAAAAAAGCTAGCTAACGATGATTCAGTTGTAGCAAAAGATAATTCGATTGTCATCTGGCTATCATTCGGTGTTCAGATGACAATGCAATTGTAACAATTCTAACAAACAATTTTAAGTTGTTGATGTAGAGAACTAAGACATTTTTTACTTTGAGTGTATTTCCTTTTCGTCCGCAAAAGATTTAGGTGCCTTTCTACACCGCAAGATGCAGAATGTGGGTGATTTGGATGGGGAGTCCCTGTTATACACCATACGCACCATTATCTTTGTTAGATGTCATAAATTCTACAAGAGCCCGCACCAAATAAATCTATAATAATCTGTAATAAATCTATGGGAACGAGTTGTACGACAGAAACTTTTGGTAGGCACAAATATCAAGTACTAGTACTGAAGAACTTGACGCATTTTAACGGACGCTTTCGCGTCGTCATTTTGAAGTAAATATGGTATGAAAATTATATTCTTCCCTTTACAAAAATGGTTTTAAGATGCTCATCATTATCATCATCATCTTTGTCATCACAACAGTTTTAGCATTGTTCAAGGAGTAAAGCAAGCTCTTGATAGAAATATTTCCGTTAAGTATACAGTATGTTGAAAATGTATACTAAATGTCACTTAACGTACAGACCTTTGACCTAACGTATACTAATTCCATATCACTTATCACATATAATTGAAACAAAACATGCAAATACTCCACAATACATACTTGTCCCTCCCATTTTAAAGCACTGCCTGATACCAATGGTGTTTGTGTCAGCACGCAAGCATCGTTCAACAAATATCTGAAGTCGAGATCAGAGAACAAAGGTTATCCCTTTACTAAATTAAAAGGAACAGTTTGAGAAGTTTGCATGTACCCACTACCTCTGGAAAATGTACAAGTTGGCTAGGGTACACACTGTATTGAACAGAGGCTAGCGGTGCAAAACTGATGAAGACGTAGCGTAAGGGTTGGAGGGCCACTCGCAATGTTGGGTCCCTTGCACATTCTAATCTGCCAGTCTTTAGTGCATATCTTGAAACTTTGACCCGTGTTATAACATGCTAATCTCGCATTATCCAGGTGTTGAAGCATAAGGATAAATGATGGTCCCTCAATCAAACAAACGAGTTCGAGCCGCTTCCAGTACTAGACCAACTTTCACTGTAATGATTCCACACTACTTTGTTAGCTCTTTTGGAGGAAATCATTCTTTAATTGTTCTTGGCTAAAAGAATTATTAATAATTTTGTAAATAGGTGGGGTCCAGAAATCGGCTACAATTTATTGATGACAGAAAGATACAATTTACAACTGGTTTTCAACTTTCCTCAAATGTGATTGGAGTACTTCAAATGTTCATAGAAAGTCAGCGGTAAAGACAAGAGGAATAAGAAACAGTGAGAGTGAAAAAATAAGGTTTTTAAAGGATTGGAATTGTTCGTGAATTAAGGCAGAACACTACTAAGATAATTCGGAGTGTCTGTTCATACCTTGTGGCCACGTTATCCGATGCATCAATAACCACGTCATATGTAATACGAGTTAAGGAAAGTAAAACACTAATATGTAGTAATATATACAGAATAAAAGCACTTAAACCAATCGACGCGAACAACGCAATAAAAACCACAAAGTCGACAAAAATTCAAACAAATCACAAAAAATGATGGGAGGCAAACTAGAGGAGATACACAACATTTCATATTGCTGTCCTGTGCCTTGGCATAACATGTACGGATAAGAAGAAACATCTTGCTATTGATGCTGTGCTATAACATACAACTCGTGTTGCACAAAATTTTTATCTTTAGATTTTTCCCCCTGTTCAAGGCCGAAGCCACTACTAGGTACGGGGTTACTTTCCCCCCTCGGATGACAATCTATTCATGCTTGCAGTCCCCTCTCTGTTCTATCTCTCGAAATATAACTTTCCCACTTGATAAGAGTAGATAACAGAGCACAGTACTTCCGGAATTGTGGCAGGCAAGCTCAGAGTCTGTTTTAATTCACAAACCTTGCATTGTGAGTCTGACACTCTACCACTATGCCACTTCTGTGTGCATTTATTGTATGATAAGGTCACGTTAAGTACACTCAACTTAACTAGCACCCTTTCAGTACAAAGTATAGTCACAATACTTGTATATCCGACATCATACTGAAGCGAAGACATACAGTTAATGATTAAACTACCTGTGAAAGTTCAAGCCGCATTTGTACATAACTGTAGCATACAAGAGAGACAACGATATAAAGCGGCATAATGGAATCGTTCCTCAGCACCAAAGCATCAGCATTCTCTCTGATTAACCGATTTGATCAAGTGGTAATAAGTTAAAAACATAAAATATTCTATTGTTAGCTCTGCATACTTTCGAGTTAAACCAATAGTGTAGTTGATAATTGTTTCTACCGACTTCAGTACGTCTGTTTAAGGATGCCATGAATTCATTCATGATGTCTAGCGCAATTAAATGTAGTATATCTCTGAAAGGATATTTCGAAAGGATTACTAAAGCATAGCTACTATTTAGGGCACAGTCATGTTCACAGCAGGCGACACTTGAATTGAGCCTAACGAATGGAAAAGAAGAATACTGTAGTTGGGTGCTAAATCTCGTACATTTAATGCACATACCTTAATATCCCCCTGTAATCTTATATAAAATATTTATATACAAAATCATAGTAAGAAACAAGAAATAAGAGTAACTTTAGTCACATAGTTTCAAGTTAAAAGACTCGTCACGCTAAATTCGACTAAAGTATGCAGACCCATTTGGAACAATTTCAAACGCTCTCTCTGTAGAGATGCAGGATTCTATCTCATCAAGCGATAGCTGAGTGTTTCTGCTCCGCTGATTACAACCCCTGTTCTACTAAATCACAAATCATCAAGAAATCAACAACTGGTACCCTTTGTTTTTTCCTATCTCTTTCTTATTTCTCACCGGACTCTATCTGACGCCGAGGGTTAATGATGTTGTAACATTGACTGCATATCTGTTGATAACAAAAGATAGAACTCCAATAGACTGACTTCTGATGTAGGTGCACTTGTTTTCTCCCTTAACTTCCGTGACAAAATAACTGCCCGTTCTAGGAATAAGAATTAAACACTAATCAGGTTCCGAAGGCTAGTCTTGAGCCAACTCTACTCTTTTGCTCAAAGCCGATGCTTTTAAAATTTTCAACTTTTGTTTTCATTTAAGGTAGACCTCGCCAAATTGTACTCATAACTACTACACTGTTTAGTACAGTGGTTCAGTAAGCGATTTGGTTCCGAGAGGTTGCAGATTCGTTCTCCATCAGTGCTGTATACAATCATATCTCTTAAGAGTTTCTAAGCGGTGGCGAAAAAAAGAAAAGTGAATTACCGTCGTATTGATAGGTTGCACGTCCTGTGCGACGGCGCAATAAAAAATCCTTCCATTACATTTCCACTCATAATGTACCTTACAATACAATTGCAATGTCTTGTTTTCTGCCCCTGTATTTATTGACCACAAAACAATTTGTACGACGGCGTTCCTACTCAATAACACACAAAAGAAAAATTGTTACAATCCAAAACTAGTAGCTGTTCTATTTTCTGCGGCTACCTTACCAACAGATGCTTTGTTTACCTTTTTTGGCAACGCTGGATAGTAGAGGCCGTTTTACATTGAATGCGCCTATAAAACTGTATTTAAAAAGTATGAATGACGAGTCTGGCAATAGAGAAGACGACGGTAGTAAGGTATATGGTACCTTGTCTTCATACAAGCATTTTTCGTGCTTGACTTCTATATGCATGACTCAAGCTATAAGTGAAAAATAGGTGAAAAAATACCCATTTTCTCCCTGACCAAGGCGATGATGATCGCATAAAGTAGCTGCTAATTGACATCACCATAAAATTGAACAATTGATAAAAGACAAATTCCTCAGAATGTAAAAGGAGTGCTTTGAGATAAATGTTTGGAAGATTGAAAATCTTTCTAAAAACTTAGTCCCTAATAAATACCATACCAAAGTACAATTGAGTACATTACATGAAAGAATGTCCATCACTTTAAGAAACTTTCATTTAAATACTATCTTCACTTATATTACCGCATAACTGCATCTGGTTTTGGAAACTTCCACAGCAAAATTTCGAACCACCCGTATTATTTATCATCAGGAAATTTTCCATACACGCACATTATACCAGTCATCCTTATTAAGTCGGACTGCAGAGTAATTACTTGGCTACTTAGTTCGTTGGTTTGTTCATTAGGTTTTTAGCTAGCTTTCTAGGTTACAAGGTATCAGTTGTTGTTTTATAGCATAAACAAAACAGTTAAACGTCAATAGCTAAAATCATACAAGATTTTTACAATTTATAACCTTCCCCTTATCTTGTCTCCCCGTCCACACATCAGCATCCGCCAATAAAGATCTTGCACATACCTATTTAACTGTATACGGAGCACAATGTTTCTTCCTGTCATTATACGTCTTTCCTAGATGCTGCTGGTGCAGAATGTAACGTTTATCTGAGCGTACAAGGCATGTGACACTTACCTTTGAACAGCACTGGCTGCAGATGAGACTTTTCGTTGGCCAATGTCCTCTTCTCGATGCAACACCTGCCTGTGCAAATTACTTATATCCACCTCATCATAATCTACAAACCCTATACAGCCTGCGAAAATATAAACAGTTCGAAAGTGTAACAGTTTCACATAGTACAGTTGTAATTACATACAACAAGTAATGCGTCCCAAGTTCGTAAATGGTATTTTGATAAGCTAGGTGTCACAATTTTCCTTGTATGGAGAACATCACTATCCAAGGCTACAAGTACAATCAAAATCTTGATTCACATATCATGTACCAAACTGATCATTAAACGAGGAAGGAGTAATGACCATAACCACAGTACTCGCCTATTTCAAGAAACAAAATCATTCTAAGTCAGCAATCTACTTGTATGTTTATATCTAGATGTATCAAGATTATCTTTTCCTTTCATCAAGACATCAATTTACTTCTATAGTGAGCATTGCTCAATCAAGCTGTAGCCACCCTGATCTCAAGAATAGCCCTAACTACACAGGGCCTTCGCATCCTTTTGATGTCAAATTCTCTGTGCGGCTAGAAAAAGTTTAAAAACGTGAAAAATACAATTTAAAAAGTTGGACGTCTATCAATGCTCATGGGACATGGGGATGTTATAGAATCTAGAATTCTCACAAGAATCAAAACTACATGCATAAATGCAGGGCTGAATATTCTGACGTCAGTGAGTGACTTTAGGCTTAATCCCAAATCCCTTGAAGAACCTTACCAATGAAAAGCTAGTTTCAAAGACCAAACTACAAAGGAGTTTATAAAGAGCCATGCACCACTGTTAGAATTGTAAGCAACATTAATTCCTTATGCGTTGGCCTTGTCTAGACCTTGGCGTTGTTGACCATTTTGGACTTTGGACTTTGCATTGAGGTCCAATCATGTTTCTTTATGTTACTTCTCTTATTGAGTTAGTTGCTTGAATATGAAGTTAAGATAGAGCTAATTGTAAAACAGTCTTCTTTATTCGAAAAATTTGTTGATGGTACAGAAATAATAAAACTGCCCGAAATAGTGAATCCATTTTGTACTTAAAAGCTCTTTTCGTCTGACACTCCTCAGAGTATGATTTGTCAGAAAACAACCTGAAAAGGAAATCAACAAAATTATTTACCCAACAGTGTTTTACAAGGTAGTCAATCAGATACTCGTCACTGTGTAGTCATGATATCACAGAGTGAATTGTATCATGAACATGGCATGCTTAAAGTTGAGCCCCCTGGAGAGCAACCCTGTGTAGTGTAGTTGTTAGCAGGCTGGACTGCAGCACAGAAGGCCGTGGATCAAAACCAAGCATGGGCATAACCTTTTCAATAGCCACTTTTCCTCCTTTCCCATCCCATTACAAACTCACTGCAACATGAACATTTCTACAGAATAAGTTGATTGGAACATTTTGAGCTGGAGCTAGCAATTCATCCTCACGTATGCAAGGTAAAAATAAACAAGACATACTACAGATGTCACATTATACTATTTAAAAGTGTAGTGTCTGGCCAATTAGATACCAGACCCTTTCCGGTTTTAGTGATATTTAAATAAAATACCACATGTACATAGGGCGTTGTTCACAGGAAGGAGACGAGGAGAAAGATCAGTATTGAGTTGTACGTTGGTATCTTAGTAAGCAGAGATCCTCGTATTTAGGGTCTATTGCAAAATAATAGAGAGAAAAGCAATCTACAGTATCCTTAATCGCCTTTATACTTTCGCGCATATGCAACAAAAAGGATAGAATTTCTTCATCCAATCAGGTTCATTACAACAGTAACAATGACACTGTTGAAAATATATTTGGCCTGGGGTTTAACATGATGGCGAAGTGTTTGACAACTGATGAGGATAGTGCAGACAGCCAGTTTTCATTCTTGAGATGTCACAATTCCTGATAGCCAGCCAAACGTCAGACTGTAATAGAGGTGATTCATCAAAATCCTGTTACTTACAATTTTTGTCCCCAAGCCAAGATGTTAAGTCAGTGCAAGCCCCTGTTGCACATGTTGGTCATCCCTTCTTATTACCACTACCCAAACTCCAGCCTCAGATTCTACCCTGATATATTATGCACAAATTTATGTAAATCATTTTATTAACCCACCTAATCCAGCAGCAGCTAAGTAGAGAGCTGATGGACATCCAAGGCCTCCAGCACCAACAATTAAAACTGAAGAAGATGTTAACTTTAACTGTCCTGAGTAAATAAAATGAGGTACAATTATCAGATTATACACATTTCCTTATTTCAATTTACATCAAAATAAATAATGATTCCAGCAATTGATTGACAGAGCTGCCTCGGTCTAGTGGTTAAGGAATCGGACTCACATGCCAGAGGCTGTGGGTTGAATCCTGCCTAACCCGAAATAAAGACTATCAGCCAGGGAAGGCAATGGGAGACCACCCCTGTAAATGTACTCTCCCACAAGGCCATTGCTCAATCTGGCTGAGCAATAGGCTACACTTGGAACCGAGTTTGCCACAAACAAACAACAACAGCAATTGATTACTGAGGATAATGAAAAATGAAATAGTCATTACCTTAACAACTTATAGTTTTCAGCATCTCATCTGAATGGGGCCACAAAGAAGCACTAAAGCACTTTCTGATAATTGTTACTAATAAATAAATGGCCCCTACAAGCACTATTACATTTCCACCTACACTTAAACATGGCTTTTTATTGTTAGTGGTTTCACTTGTACATTGCATTGTTAGTGGTCTCATTTGTTGCATTGGTGTTCTGTTTTGTGTTCACAATAGTTTGAGGACTTGTTTTGACAGAATGGATAAGATTTTGTTAGCAAGGCAAAAAATGCTTTCAATGCCTTCCCAATTAACAACTTTACCAAAGTGACAGTTTCTAAAGTCTCAAGATAGTTTTGAGAAGTTTGACTAACAATTTCATGAATACCAAGGAAGACCTATTTTGCTACAATGAACAATGTTAACTGTTCTGTGTTTTAAGCAAAAATATACTTTTGTTTAACTACCACAGCAAATACACCCAAATGGATGACCTTGCTGAATTTTTATCAAATTGCAATCTTACTATAGCCATAACTCCAATAATACGAAACTTCACTGTGTGGCAGTAAATCCTATCTTGCAGAAAGTCTGGGATCATACTCATGACATTGACTTCATTTAATCAGAGCACAGTCCAATTAGCAAGAGTCTGGCCCCTGACAAAAGTCTTTTGTTCTGACATTTTGTTAACATATTTTATATGCAAAATAACAGGTACACAACACTCATTTTGACATATGTTCAGGAATAGGGCTTTAGACATAAACATGGTCACAGCAAAAATTGCACACCACCATCATTTTTAAAGCTTTAAGTAACAAAGAATTTGTTTGAGATTGTCAGATACTTTGACTATATTACACAATGTATATTATCAAGACCTGTGGTCACATATAGAAGGGCTAAGTCATTCTCAAATAGACTGGTAGATGCTAAATTAAGAAAATGTCATTATAGCAAGGCAAATGGATGTACTCCAATGCTGCAAATCTACAGCTCTGTCTGCATTAGCTTCATGGGTGATTTCACTAAAAACTTCCCAATGTAGAACTTTTTAAACAGCATGCCCAGTGGCATAACTGCATGTTCAGCTAGTATCACAGAGATGTTTAAGATCCACTGGCTGCTCTCTTTGGTACAGTTGATTTTAAATGGCTTTCCATTTATTACGTTACAACCCTGATAAAAAGATATATGGTTGCTAAAAAATTAAGAAGAAGTTCCAAACTCCAGGTAAATGTTTGACACTAAAACTAAACTGATTCTGTGTGCATAGCAGTGAATATAGATTGCATTGGGACATATTTCTTTTATAATAATAAAATCTCCAGAGTGTACACCTCTCATGACAGCTGCACCAACACGTGCTTGCCAAACTAGGGATATCTTGTAATCTTGGCCACAGGTAAGATATTATTGCCCATATTAGTGATGCAGCATCTAATCTTTCAACAGTCCTTGCAAAGAATATTCTACTCCTTGTCGGCAGCGCAAACCATGCCTTATATATTTGGAAAATTACCTTAAGTATGAAACCTACAGAAATACTGGGTTATGAACTGCAAGAAATAAGCATGCATACAGTAAAGGGTTCTCTACATTGCACATCACTCATAGCCTATACAGCAAAACATAAACATCTAATAGCCTATACCTGATGTGGAAGTAGCCTCAGAACTCTATAAGCATCTCAATGTAAAATGGATGCACTGTCTTGTAGGTATTAGGTGGCTATTCTATTACATTTTATTATTGTAAGACAGTCATGGCTGTCAAAAATATATTTCTAATTTGCATTTATGTAATTTTTTGGTGTGAACTCCTACTAGGTGCATGGAGAGATTCAGCTCAAACTTTCTACCAAGGTACGTTTCAACTTGAAGCAGGTAAAAGCTAAGAAAGTTAAAGGGAGTATGCCTCACTTAATTTTTTTTTGAATTCTGCACCCCCTTATGTCAGCTTGGGTCATGCATCTTTTTCATATTTCAGGCTGTCTGCACCTCCTGCTCAAGTATAATATCTCGAACAACCCCCTGATACAATGATTTGTCTAGGTATAATCATCTTTTACAAATGGACAACAGCAGGAAATCACATAGACAGTACTTCACAAATTAATATGTGACTAACTACCTGATGTGTTACCACTCTATATATGTACATATCCAATTGCAATGCTTCTGTTGTTTGGTTTTCTGTACTTTGACTGGTATATTTACCTTTAACTCCAATCTCTGGTAAGATTATTTGTCTTGAATATCTACCAATTTCCTCATTAGTTAATTCACAATGACAGCTTAGCTGTGACAAGATACTTGCATTCATTTCTCCACCTCCACTACGAATATCTCCCTATAATTAAAAAAAACGCTGCACAAGTAAAACATTTGTGATTCTCTGTGCTACATAGATTTAAGAACATTTGTGTCTAATATTAAGGTCTATTATAGACTTTAACCAAATGGGCCTAAAACATTGAAAAGCCTCACAATTTTTGTATACAAATACTATAAAAACATTATGTATAGACCTTGATAATAAAACCAGCATTAGAGCTATTATAAGTGTTGAGAAGGCTACTGATCTGAGGTTACCAATTTGTCATGATTGAGAAGAACAATCTTAATAAAGGTTCCCAAGGAAATTTCATGATTTGCAGAATCACATTCAGTAAAATGTGGTGATAAGCACAGATATTCTATAGACAAAGTAGAGAGTGACAATGGACTAGATACAAATAACAGAGATGGTGGTGCCCAACGTTTGCACCACCATCAATGTAATTGGGCAGACACAAAGTGTTCATTTGACCAGTGCTTGGGCATCATCTTGTTTAACACTGCTTTCAAGTCAAATGGTAAAAGGTTTAACTCACAACTTACAACTATACAGATAACCATGCTTTCATATCATCATGTGGATGAATCAATACATCCAATGACTTTCTCTATGCAACATAGCATGCTAAGAGTACTCCATAACCATTGCCCTTGAAGGCCATCTACTGTTCTTGCACTTCCTTGTTAGCAGCTAATATCTGCAGTAAAATCATTTAAATGGAGACCACTATCAGACTCCTGTATGATCCTCAAGGCCAAAAATTGCAAGAAGTAAGTACAGGTAAGAAAATTTTATTTGCTTTCCACACCCAACCCGTATTAATTATGGCACAAGTAGCACAAAAGGTGTCAAAAATACCTTGTTTTGATGATGGTCCTTTTAATGTTAACCAAAGTTAGTGTAATATAAAATGTAACACGTACAACCAATGTAGGATCTTTAAATTTATTATTCTGAAGGCCTACTTTTAAAATTCAAATATTAAAAGGATTGTTTTTCTATAAAATATTTTGACTTTTTAAAGAATGTGCCTTACAATTAAAGTTTAAGCATGTTCATGGTTTAAACTGTTTTTAGACTTATGATATAGAACAGTCATTCCATGCCTTAAATATGAAAGTGCTAAATATGAGACAATTTTCTGATCCAAGATGCTTTTTGAGAAAATTATATGTTGGCTAAACATAAAATGCAGTAATTCAGCTTTGGTTATCTAGGAATAACACCTCTTTTATTCATAAAGATCTACTGCTCACAAACCTGGTGGGGTAGCTGTCCAGACCAATCTGACTCTTTCTCTCTTAATTTCTCTTGATTTTCTGTCAAAAACATCAGGTCTTCAGCTTTACAGTTGGTACCACATGCAAGTTGCAGTAACAATGTTAACCTGGGTCAATTAACACCTGCACCACCATGTCTTAGTGACCAAGCAACACATAGCTTAGAAGCTCTTCCTCACTTCTACAGCAATGGCCAATGAATCTCACACAAATTACCTTGACCATATTTGAAAGAGCTGGCAAGCCAACATAGACCTGCTACCTTCAGAAATGCTCTTTCCACAAGATGTCTCATACTGCTCATAATATTCTAGTGTATGTACCATATTACATCTTTTTAAATCAACTAGTAAGTGCTTGGTTTGTTAAAGCATACACTAGGCCAGATTCCACCACTACTCGGACGAATTTTCTCTTCGTCTGGTCTGGCAACATTTATTACTTCTACACTGTTTTAAGCTGGTATGTACAGTGCATGCTACCCATGCCTTTAAATCATAAATTTCAACATCCTACTCACCTTATATGCGAACTCTGTGGCATTTTTCAGAGGTGTTGATCTAGCATTTGGGTCTCACTATCAGTATTGATAATCATGAATTCTGTTTTCTTCGCACTGACATGGAAATCATTACAGTTTGAAGCTGTTTTAAGCATGTACATGTCCAATAGTCCCTCAGTACAGTGTCAACTGTAATACCTGCATAAAGAGTTATTTTATCTGTGTAGTCTGCATCTGTTACATAGACAGCCTGATAATGGCCTGGATTTGTCTAGGGTAAATCCCAATTTACTGAGCATATCTATTGAGGTCAACTTTGGTCAACTTGTATCTGAGTGGATGTAACTAACAAGTTCACTTAGGGTTACGGATAGGGTTGGGGTAGTGATGTATTTAGGGTAGGGTTAGTGATACCCACTCAGCTACAAGTTCGTCATTTTTTTTACCTCTAGAAGCTTGATTCTTCGCTTTAACTCTTTTACTTCAGATTCTCTTGTTGATAGTTCTACCCGCAACTGTTCCAGATCTGCATTTTTGCACTCCATATCGTTGATCGATGTCACAGTGTGTGAAAAAGCCTCGTTTTCCTTTAAGGTTCGCATGGGAATCACTGTCGAGATCAGTGATGGGAATCCTATCTTGGGAATTACCAGTATGGAAACGAGGCTGTCAGACGAACTTGTTTTTTTCCAGGTCCTTGTTTTTGATATATTGGTTTTCGCAGCATTCCTGTTGCTCAAGGTCGGATGCAAATCAACTCTGGCTGGAGTTACACTATACCGGATCACTAGCGTATCGGATTACTTTTCACCCCGCTCCGATAGCCACTAAACCAATGTACAGAACGAAGTTGTTACACTATACCGGATTGAGTTGCTATAGGGGGCACCGACTCTTCAAGTGAACATTTCGTTCATTTAAGGGAAACAAAACTGGGTCCTCCGAGGCAGTGATCAGGGAGAGGATTGCAATAAATATTAAGAGAATCTGTAAATATTTTAAAAAGGCCATTAATCCGGGAGGAGGAAGTGATGACGGTAGGATAGTATTGACGTTTGATAATGTCTGCAAAGCTATCTGGGCTAGCTCACCATTAACTGAATGTATCGAAGGCAAGTTACTTTTCCTATCTAAAGCAACCATTTGTAGGTCATGATGGCATATAGAAGTAGCTGGGGTAAGAGCCAGGGTGGGTTTAGGTGATTTTGGCATGTACTCTGTAGTTTGAAATAGACGGTGTTTATCCCCGGCTATTTAGTATTTCTGTTCAACCTCCCCAGCCTTATACCAGATGACTTTCTAGAAATAACTTTCCCTCCTTACCTCTCCCCTTTATCTAAAAGTATAGGTTAAATACAAGTTATTGCTCTCGTGCAAAGATTGCTCCTTACTGGGCACCGATTTCACATTATGGCTACAAGAATAATGGTAACACATTTCTACACTATTTTTATCATCTCGAATTACTTCAGCCTGAATCAACAGAAGCGTTCTGTGCTTCAAAAAGAACTTAAATTTTGTAAAATTGAAGTTAAGTTGACATTTTTTGTTTGAAGCTCCCCTATTTTTCCAGCTTCCCCGTCTATTTAAAATATAATAAGAGAAAATAAAGCATTTTAGCAACCCGAGTGTGTACTGCTTTCGGCCTTCTCATCCGCGTGTTGGACCTCGCGATGTTTTGTACGAGTTGTTGGCATGAAACTTTGTCAGCACGAGTGGCTGGCACGATCGGTCAAAACTCTCTGCTGACATCCTGAACTTTTGTTTCCTACGCTGCCCTGAGTGGTCTTAGCGATTTCCGATACTTGCAGTATGTCCTCTAGCCAATTTGCGGCTCCTTCAGACGCAACAAGCATGCAATTCATGATGTCATCTAACATGCGAGCAGGATTCAAAGTTTTATTGACTCAACCATGCTTGTTTCTAATTTGGTTTGTATTAGGGTGTTGTTAACCTGGATTGGAGTACTACCAATGAAGAGAGAAAGTAGTTCATAAAAATATAAGAATATATTTACACTTCTTTTATCATCTTTATCATTCCTATACATTCAAACTCTCAAGAGGTTGTCCGTTCGCATTCAATCCTTCGTTTATTCCTTTCTCCAATCCCCCGATCTCCTCCTTACAATCCCTACTTATACTAGCGTATAAATCGTGGACCTAATGTCACGTGACTCGCACATTACCATATTCCGAAATGAAACAATGCGTTAACAGTGTACAACATAGGGTTTGGAATGTAAATAGATCTGATTCAACTAAAGAGGTCACTTCATGAACGATGAACAAGGAATAAGAGGTATTGCTTAGAGAAACTTACTTCCAGGCCCAAATTTTGTATATGATCATGTGATTGTGTGAGCATTCGTACATTGTATTAACCGGGTTGCTTTCTTTTCATGCAGCTGTACGCATGTTGAGACAGTTTCTAGATTTTCGGTGTGTTGTTGTAACGCTGAACGACTGCAATCATTATGGAATGCAAAATGAATAGCGAAGTAAAGGCAAAAATTGTCAACACAAATAATTCTAAGGAATGATACTTTGGTTTATTGATGGTATGACCTCATTCATACATTTCCTTTTTCTCTTTATAAATAGATCTAACGTAATATTCAGCGCAAATAAGTTTAAACACGAATCGAACGGTAATTCATAAGAACAATAAGGATGGTGCAACTAGATAAAAGTCATTTTTTTACCTCAAGGGGCGTAAAGTTTACTGGTCATGGTTTGTTTAGAAAGTGTTAACTTACAAGACTTTCAATACATGCAAGACGTATTTAATGATTGCTTTTGTCTTGGTCCCTCCATCAATGTATCAGCTTAAAAATCAAAAGAATTTGGAGAATATTTGAATTTATCTTATCACACTTCGAATGTGACAGGAAAGAAATATAGAAATTCTCCAATCATTAATAACAGACAACATCATGCTTTCAAAATTAACCCAATTGTACGCTTTAGGAATATAAAAACCCATGCAAAAATTCTAATGG
Source organism: Carybdea cf. marsupialis auct. non (Linnaeus, 1758) (assembly GCA_010016065.2). Lineage (NCBI taxonomy): Eukaryota > Metazoa > Cnidaria > Cubozoa > Carybdeida > Carybdeidae > Carybdea > Carybdea cf. marsupialis auct. non (Linnaeus, 1758). Next base: position 17,614 of record JAAAKL020001968.1, read on the forward strand.
TCAAAAACATATTGAGTCAAAAAATTCGTCGTAAATTTACTATAAATAACCCCATGTGTTTTGTTTGGTTTCATAATGGATTAAAGAAGTAAGTCCATACTATTGCAGCAAAATTTACAAAGACCGTAATGTTGTGAGTTAGGATGGAGACCATATTCTTTTATCAGCAAACATAACAAGGATATACTTCGGTAGGACTTAGAACTGTAAAATGTTTTACTTTAATTAGTCACTGTATGCCTCAATTAATTGTTCATGGCAAAAGTTAGTTTTTCAATTTAAGCGATTTTGAACTACAAGCTGTTGTTTATTGGTCACATCCATAAGGATTCTCCACAAATTGGCTACCTTGAGGCTACAATCTAGCAGAAGTACAATACACCAGGACTTTCCATTTTGTCTCCTAATAATATCCTTACATAAAGTTTTAGATCACATGCCTCTACGTCTGGATACAATATTTACAACGTATCTCTGTATTTTTTTCATGGTTTTATCCATTACTATCTCTACGAGTAGCTGTTCTTATTATTTGATTTACCCCTTTTAATATATCTTTGTATTTACTTTCTTGAAATTAATACTGAGTAATTTAGCTGCTAGTACAAGATGGATTTCAAGAAAGTGTTGCGAAAAATGCAAATTCGTACTTGCCCAACTCTTAGTCATACCTGAGATATTTAATGATAGAATCAGACCTGTATGCATTGAGTCAGAGTTTTATTTCCTACCACAACCCCGACAGTGTTAGGACTGAGGTGTTTTCTAGTGAAGTGCTTTATTATGTTTAAGGGTTTTACTCTATTAGAAGGGTGAAATGTGAGAAAGAGGGAAGAATAACTCTGCACTTGAAAGAGCTAAGAAAACGTTATATAAGCGATTAGTTTTTTGAAAGAAAAATAGGGGCATACACTTGATAGCTGAAAAGCTAAACTCTGTCGACAGTTCACATCATAAATATTTTGGATACCAAAAAGATTACGCTTCATGTGACAAATCATAAAAGAAGAACATAAAACTTAAATATCTAACATCGTCATCTCAATATAACTTCAAATGTAAAATTCTCAGATCGTAAGGTTGATATTACCTTTATCATTATAAATTGCCTTCAATAGATCTATTACCAACGTGACTATTAAAGCAACCATTTTCCTAACCGGCAAAGTCATCTTCTTCGTCGCCTTTCATTTTATCAGCATTTGGCAAATGTATTGCAAAAAATGAATTTGTTATCAGTAGTCCATAATACACTATACGAACGAACTATTGAAACATTCTCGGTACAAGTTGCATTCTACTTTCTTCCCTAAACGTTTTCTGTTGAAATTTTCTCTTTTACAGGAGTCTCAAAAGGTGGTACAACACTTTAATTGTTCCGTTAGATATTTCGATTGTCTTCCTCGACTACTCGGAAGGAATAGTCAATATATAGCGGTTTAGATAACAAGAAACAACACCAGTACAGCTCTCCATAAATTTGCTGCTGAAAAATGTTTTAGGCGTATTGCTACTCTGCTACTTTAGAATTATTGGAGAGATTTTCAACTTTCATAAACATCATGAAGGTAGAAACGACTTCATAATAGGTTCTGTTTGCACCGTTTGCTTAGATGGCAGTACTAATTGGAAGATGTTGGGAAGCAGTAGGATTTATTCACTGATGGAATTGTAAATATAACCATGTCAATTTAAAGGGTAGACTATTGCTCTGATAATGTTTCCAATACTTTTACTGAGAGCATGAAAATCTCAACTAACATTCTCTCCTATGAATTTTTAATGTACAATCACATTGGTCGATAGCAAAGGACCAAAAGTCAAGAAATTTACAAAAGTTTAAATATATCTCCCAAATCGTCATAGATTTGCAGTAGGTGGTAATCTCTCTAAATCAAATGCAATATAATTATAGTCTTGCTACTGTATAATGTATATGCATGAGCCAGTTATGAAAGAACTATGTCTTTGTTATAAAGAAAAAATTTGTCGATGAGGTAAACTTATGCGGAGGAAAATTCTTTGGGCGTAACAGCAAAAGAACTATTTCATTATTTCGGCTAGCGATATTGGCAGTCAAGCATCAATATTCGAAAGGCAGTTGCTGCTGATGTTTCCTCATATAATACTTTTGGAAACGTTTTCAAATACCTTACTCTGTATACAGCCGGCAGTCAAGCATTAATATTTGAAAGGAAGTTGCTGCTGATGTCTCCTCATATAATACTTTTGGAAACGTTTTCAAATACCTTACTGTTGCAAAATGTATGTATACTGCGTAAAAGTGTTGCTTGTTATCAAATGTTGAAATGACAAAGATATTTACATCCGAACTTGTAGAACGCTTATTCCAGTGTTCCGCAAACCGTGTAATGTCTTGGGGACTCTTGCAAACACTGGAAATAGTGAAACAACCATCCGGACGTTTCCTATAAATTTTCATGAATGCGAACTCTTTTCATTTGTTATGTCGCGATCAGCAATTTTAAAAGCCTAAGGCGGCTTGCAGTTTATTCGAGCAAAGGTTGTTACAAAAGTAAAATTTATGCTGTAAAATCTGCTTTTTGCTCAATGGGCGGAAGAGTGTTTTATAAACCTCAACAAGAGAAAAACGACACTGATTTTCACGAACTTTTAAGATACTAATTTGAAAAACAAGTATCATTGGTTATTTACTTTGTGTACGTCCTGTATTAAGTTATCCTTGATACACTAATACACACATTAATATAATTACAACAATATATTGCCATGATATGAAATACTCTTTTATACTTGTAGGCAACGTTTTATCTGAAATATCATGTTATGCTCACAAAAAATTCTGATGTCTATTGATATCCATGTTTCCTAAGCCCTGTTTACTCTATGTTTTTTTTCACTCGATAGATTCTCTTTCCACAACGAAAAATGTGTTGCGTGTATATCCCACCTATCTAAATTTATAGTTTTGAGGTCGCTCCTACACTCATTATCATATCTTAATAAAGGTCAACGAATTTTGCCAAAACCATTAGGAGTTTTTCTAAAGATAATTATCTTGGAATACATCCATGATCCGTTCTTCTAACAACCCCTTATGCATTATGATAATCTCCAAGTATGATATCACCGAGTGCTTTATTGTGTCTGTGTCAGGTATCTTATCTTGCCAATTACTTTGCATAAGCATCTCATGTGAAAGATAGTCAGTCTTTTGATGTCGCAAATGTTTCTGAGAAATATAGAGGTGACGAAGATATGCAAGTCTCGCATATGCGGATCTTGGTCTTGGTAGAGAGTTTAATGATTTCCCATACTCACTTCTTTAACTTTAACTTTACTAAACCAAAGTTCATAGTATCCTTCAGCTCCTTCGTTTCAGCTATATTTAGTATATTGCATTATACTGTAGAATACTATACTATACTATAAAATTCTATAATATACCATACTATACTGTACTGTACAGTACTATACTACCTCAGTACCCCATCTGTAATTAAAAACAGGAGTTCTTTAACTTTAGTATATTTACCTTCCCTCTTTGGGGACGATAAAAGTCCCCGTATGACACCATGGAATACGTATCAATTTTGTCTTTCCTCAGTAGTATCTTACAAACAACAAGACATTTTTCTCCTAAAAAATAGATCAATCATCATCGATGACGTCGGAACATATCTTGATCCCAGTTGTAAACATGGATGTTATTGAACTCACATTTTAACTAAGGATGACTCATGGATTAGTACCAGTACACGAGGATAAGTGTCGTGCTTTGTACCTCACAGATAACGGAGTGCCTGCATGTTGTTGGAAGTCGTTGAACAGACATACTGAGAAGGATCTACGCGATTTGGTTGACCGCAAATCACAAGCTTTTATTCTTGTTACCATATACTGTAAACAAGAAATGGCTGTGTTGTACTGTGATCATCTCTTTAAGATCATTTGGAACCTCATGTTTATATCTCACTCATAGAGAGACAAAATGTGTGAATAATGTCTGCTATGAGAGAGGCGTGGCTAATGTCTTAAAAATGGGAGCAGCAGTGGCTTAGACAGAAGAGAAGCTAGTGAATTCCAACCCTCATTGCTTGACATGGAAAAGCTATACCACATATAAATCCTCACAATAAACTGTGTGTGATACTATTGAACAGGGTTCTTGACTCGCAAACCGCCTAATAACCTCTCACCCTTCGAAATGGAAAAGAAGTTAAAGAATTTATTTACTCATAACGATGACTTCCTGAAGCTCCGAGGAAAGAGGAAAATCTTTCAAAAATTAAGGTGCCTAGATTGGCTAAGAATGGCTTCCTCATGCTTTTTCTGAATTGGCAAGAAAAATGACAACTCAATCGATGCAACTACTTCCCGCTCTTGGATCATGCATCTCCAAATGCCGATTACATGTAAATTTTCACGAAATCAATGCAGGAACCCTCATTCTCAAAGCTCTGACTTCCAAGGTCAGTTTTATGAATTCTATTTAAAATTGCATGCTTTTTATGCTTTATACAAGTGATCTACATAACGTATGCATTTCCGGAAATGAGTTAAACTAGCATATGAACATTTATGCGAAATGCGAGATTCAGAAAAGATGCGTGAGAAAGACCTGGACCTGGCCAGCTTCTGGCACATTACAATATACAACCTCCACTCACATGCACATTCACATATATCTGCACATGCACACACTCATACTAACACACATCCATAACACATGCACATATACACAATTCACATGCACACACACACATAATTCACATACACACACGCACTAAACACATATACACAATACACATACACACACGAAATAAACACATAACATATGCACAATAAAAATACACACACACAATACACACACACACACACCCGCACTACACACATATACACAATACACATACACACACGCAATAAACAAGTAACACATACACAATACAAATACACACACGCAATACACATACACACACGCACACCACACATATACACAATACAAATACACACACAATACACATACACACACGCACTACACACATATGCACAATACACACATGCAAACATACATGCACAGACACACACATTTCACACAAATACAAACATTAACAGTACATGTAAACAATACACATCAGTCTACTTACAATCTTACCGCCGTTTCAAGTTTTAGATGATATATTAACAGTACATCTATGTAGAATTTGTTACAGCTCCTGGTGACAAAGTTCAGGTTCACATTGCTACAAACATGCTCTCCTGAAAGTAGCAGGCCGTCAGATTTTAATGGACTTCGGTCACCATTAAAAGTTCAATTGTCATTACTCTTCAGACCACAATCAAGGATATAAGTACAAAGTTGAGCACAAGTTTTTTCCATGTATCAATCAGATATGTTTTCATACAATCGTGGGCAAGATTTATATTAGCTTTATTAATCCTTGATAAAAACGAGCGAAATGATGCAAAAGAGTATGATACGAAAGAGGCACCTATCTCTGACATTATTCGGTATCTACACCCTCCTCCTCCGAACAGGGAGGAATTATGTTTAAGTCTCCATGATTGTCTATTCTAAAACCAACAATGTCTTGCAAAGGGGATTGGGCCAGTTTTCATAAATCACAGCCCGAAATTGTAGCTTCTATACACAACTTATGACTGAGATACGAGGACATGTGTGTCCACATTCCAGTTTTGTGATTGAGTAGGATCAAACCACGCTGAAAGTTCAGAGCTCATATTTCTCTTTAGAGTACCTTGAGAATTTCTAATTACAGATATGGAAATCAAACGTTTTTATGCTTCCTACCTTTGACTTGAGAATTATTATAAGACAATCGAAAATATCTTGGTGGCTCCAGAAATGTTTGTATGCAAAGCTGGAACGCAGATTAATATTGTTTGAGAACTTTCGCAGGTACATTTAACATTTAAGTATAGTTTGAAAACCTTAGTGGCTTTAGAATACTTTACGTATAAATTTTTTTTTGTTAAGTTTTTTTTGTGGCATGCTCGACTTCGAGCGTAGCCTATTGCCTAGCCAGAGTGAGCAATGTCCTGGTATAAATTATAAACTGTAAAATACCCTAAGTTGCGTGAGATAAAGATTTCTGCTTATGTAGAGTTCAAATTTAGACGCAGAAATCCTCAAATAGACTTTAAGTTGGAGTATACCAACTATTTTAGACATGTAATTTTGAACTTTGTAATAAGAGGTATATCGAATATGAGAGTTAAACCTGTGCACTAAAATCTGAGTAGAATTACACCGTGAACTACAAGGTTCAAATTGTGGTATCGGACAGTTGGCCAGAAGCACCTCCGATTAACATGGACTTGAAAGCACGATACAGAAACGGTTTACCTGACGTTAAGTAAGAGATTTAAAGTAAGAACAAATACAATTTCGTAGTTGAAAGCTGAGACAGGTGATATTAAGTAATAGCTTGCTCTTTACGAGAAAAATATTATGCAACCATAGTTAGAGATTCCCTTTTGAATATTTCTGCCACCATGGTGGAATTAAAGATTTGTGTAATGATACTTATCTGTATTATTATATTATTTTGTTGCTCTCCTCTCAGCTTCCTGAAGTCATAAAGCCGATTTTGCGGACTTTTTTGATAACCTCAAAGCTTCTAATACATATCATCCTTCCTTGAGCATAGCTGCAATGTGTTAAAGAAAACCCCAAACAAAGACAGATCAGAATTTTGCTCAGTGGATGGCAATATCAACTTCAGCTGCTTTAAGTCTCTCTGCGTGCAACTTGAACATGTTAGGCTTGGGCTATGCATCGAATTTTTCATGTGCATATTTAATATCAATTAAGGTCGACCTTAATATCAAATACGGCAGGTTGATTCATGCATCGAATTTTTCATGTGCCGAACTTGATTGCCGTAGCCTCTTTTCCTCGTTTTCAAATAACAGTTCTCTAGCAGATACAAAATAAGAAATTACAAATATCAACTTTATTAGACATTTTCCTGCAAGCCCTTATGATAAAGTTAAAATGGCGAGTGACAGACCATACGCCCTGTTCATCGATATGATACGGAATTCCCGAAGAGACCAAGTTAAAACGACTAAAAGACAAACGACATGCTGTATTTTGTAAGTTATTTCTACCTCTGTCATTCACAATAATACCTGAGACCTGACTTGGTAAGAATAACAGTTATCCACTCAGTAAAATCATCAGCTTTCCTTTTGCGAAACTCGTCATAGATAAGATACCTGTGAAAAAGGAGAGAAGGAGGCAAGAATTGATTTATGAAGAACTTACTTACAGTAAATTTGCAAACAATAGTCGATTTATTAGTAATGTACTTAAATTTCAATTAGAATTTTTCAAAATAACTTCCACTTTCCTGATATTCTATAAATATGGTACCCATGCATCTGAAAACATTACTGAAAACTTGAAAAACCTATAAGCACTTTTGGTTTGCCCCGAAACGCTCAAACTATAACAAGCCTCTAGAGCTGCACAGAGACCTCAACTTTAAACAAAAAAGAAATAGAACGAAATCAATCAGATAGACAATGAAATATTTCTTCAGAAAGTGGGGCTACCGTATCACATACGTATGACTACTACGTGCGGATAATAAGGATATCGATGGGTGATGAGAATCCGTTCTCGTCGAATACCGAGTAGCCCTGTTTATTACCTCAAGAAAATAGATCCTAGTTGTTGCCGATTTAGATTTCATACGACCACTTCACGTAACTACATGTCGAACCCAACTCAAGCCTAAACTGTGTGAATACTTTAACAAGTTCGACTTCCGAGTGATTTTAAGGAATACCATGTAATCATGGGGATATGTCATTGTGCAGAATACCCGGGTTCATGCTTATGAGTCGCTGTCACATTAACAACAAAGGTTTGACTGTAACTTGTAGTAGCGCTGGGTAAGAGCAGTATAAAGCTTATTCTCGTGAGGACTGCACGGAGCTGAGTGTCAACCGACAAACCTATATTTGCAGTCTGCATTTCACCGGAGGTGTGTGTTTATGTGATTTCCTGCCAAGATAGTCACGAGTATCTGTGTACATTACATTTACTACGCATAGAATCCTTGTCTCTGTTAATTGTTCATTGATACATTACTTGTTTCACGCTTGCCCTTTACTGCTCTGGTATTGTGTAGCAATGAAGGATTTGCTCTGCTTCTGAATATCATTAAGTTATATTTATAGTAACTCAGTAATAAAGAGATACTTAATATTTGTGGAGGACTGAAACGCTCACCACGGCCGTTTTTTCTCTTATCATGTCTGCAGGAGCGGCATGGTTAATGATTTGTGCCGCATTCGACGTTCTTCCATCACCTGTGAACCTGTAGAGGTGGGGTATGAAGCAAAATGAATTATGTCGATTGTGAGGGAAGGTTAGATGATCTCTTGAACATGTGCTATCTTCTTGTCAACACTTGCTACCAGCTTATTCACGGCGGCATAATCAAGGTCTGTATGTATTAGCTGAAAGTGCTCGTGCAGCGATCCAACAAAAAGATCTACGAAGCCTATTGGCATTAGATTTGTAAGAGAGGGAGAGGAGCCAAAGGTAGGGGCAAGGAGTTACAGTGGGATGCCTCTCTGCTTATCAGGAGGTACGATGAGAGATCGGAGTTACAGTGTGAGCTAAACCTTATCAGTTGCGCGTGATTGGCACTTGTTTGTTGATGAGGGAAATAAGATCATACCTCCCTCTGATGTGAGAACTGATTAGCGGCCTGACATGGTGATAATGTCCGAGTCATTAAAGATGTTGTTGATCATGGAGTTGACTGTTCATTGGGGACAAGGTTGGAGGAAGCAAAGGAGAGGAAGCTGCATGTATGGTGAATTGAAGGAGGCTTGTGAACGTGCTGGATGGCGATGCAAGCTATACACTGTGGAAGTTGGGTGCAGGGGATTTGCCGGCTGGACTATGAGAAAATGGCTTCAAGCATAAGGGTGGAGAGGTCGAAACGTGAGGGTATGGTGTCAGCATGCTTGTTGTGCTGCTGAAGTATTTGTCTCCTATCTTTTCAATTTCAACTGACAGATTCCCCAAAAGAAGGCGATCGCCTAAAGAGCAGTCTCAATCTCTAACAAAGAATAAGAGGCTGGAGATAGCTGCTAGCCCGCCGATCCGAATTTCTGTGAGTGCGGACACTCCTTCTGTCAGTTCGACAGCAGAAGGTAAATCAGGTATTATACACGCGGAGGTGAAACATTTCAAAGGCACACAGACTGTATCTACCGGCAAACGACAGAGTTAGCACAACAGCGTCAATCTTGCCCAGTGAAATTTCATATGGTGTTGCGTCATGGCTAATGTGACGTCACAAAACAACAAGTGAGTCAGTGCGATGCCGACATCCCATCTAAAAGAAATGTTTCAAACTTGAGAAACATAATAAAGTGAATAACTGAAATACCAAAAACAACCAACGTATCTCGTAGCAAAAAAGCACGTCCGTGATCAGACAAAGAGGTTGAAGGTCTCTTTATATCAAAAACCTGGTCAATCCTCTCATAATCCTCACGATAAAATCTCCAAAAAGGGGGCGGGGCACAGGTAAATGTCCACGATGAGTTTGATATGGTGGATGTCCTTTTCTGAAGGAAAAGCAAACCAACTTAAAGGTTTTATGCCCGATGGGGCAATGAATAAAGGACTCCTTTAGGCTCATTGATAACAAATATGAAAATAACATTTCTGCGTATGCCTCCCAGCCAGATAGTACAAAGACCTACAAATCCTATTTTCTCTCTACTGCGTCTGCTGTGCGCGACTGTCATAATTGAATATCTTGTAAATTATGACACATCAAATAAATTGCTTATGGATTAAGCAATATCAGTGATACATTTCCTTCTTGCTTATCAGGAGCTACGAGACTCGTTTTATCATACTTGTACTCGCACAAAGTAGCCTTGTAATCCAAACATACATAACTGTAGAAATAATGAAACTCGAAGGAAAAGAAGGAAACAAGTTATGCAGGACCATAGCAACGATCGTCAAGGGGTGTTTGGGTGAGGTCATGCCATTGTTTAAATGCAAACTCTATCCAGTGGATACATACGTGACAATACTTTGGCGAAATGTTAGGTAACATGCTCCCTGTTACCCATGGTTGCTGAGGCCCTGTTATCTCAATGCATACTACCGCAAGAGGCAATTTTTTCCCTTTTATTAGCAAGTCCATTTTCAGTTACGATCACAAAGCCATGGTAAAGATCCAGCACTGACACGAAAAGAGGGCGGGTTGTTCACAATTTGAAACATTGACTCCAATGGGCTTGGCTAAAGTAAAATCAATTTACTCAGCATTGATGAACCTGTCATTGTATTGATGAGTGTATGAACAAGGCTTGCCTATTCCATTGCGATTCTTTTAGAACATCTTTTTGTCAGGAGTCTTTTCCTTTGGTGGGGATAATTCAACTCCCTCAAGATCTGTTAGTACACAAAGCTGCTGACACACAGCCAATGTTTGTAACTTGCCACTGATATGTTCATCTAAAATGTACTGTAAAGACC
>JAAAKL020001969.1:0-28131 GCA_010016065.2 Carybdea cf. marsupialis auct. non (Linnaeus, 1758)
AATGCAAATTAAGAGATGCTGACACTGCAAAATTGATCCATGCAATGTAAGTGAAACTTACACTGCAGACGTGATCCATGCAAAGAAAGATATTCTGACACTGCAAATATAATCCATGCACTATGTAAGTGCAACTGACACTGCAATCGTGATCCATGCAATGTAAGAGATTCTGGCACTGCAAATGTGATCCATGCACTATGTAAGTGAAACTAACACTGCAAAAGTGATTCATGCACTATGTAAGTGAAACTAACACTGCAAAAGTGATTAATGCACTATGTAAAAGAAACTGACACTGCAAAAAGTATCCCTTCTCTATGTAAGTGATCCAGGCATTGTAAGAGATGCTGCCACTGCAAAAGTAATCCATGCACTATGTACGTAAATATGATACTGCAATAGTGATCCACGCACTATGAAAAAGATTTATTAATCAGATAAGCAAAATGGACAAAATGAATCCAGGCATTATAAAAGTAATCATTGACAGTGATCCAGGTGCTATGAAGGTGAGCCTTGCATTCTGAAAGTGTTTTATTAGCTATAAAAGTGAAACTGACACTACGAAAGTAATCCATGCACTATATGAGAACTCCATGCATTGACTAAGTGAAACAGGCACTACAAAAGTGAACCATACACGGTTAAAGTGATCCATGAACAAGATAAGTGAAACAGACACTGCAATAGTGATCCACGCACTATAGAAGACATACATGCACTATGTGTGTGAAACTGACACTACAAATTTGATCCATGTACGATAAAAGGAATCCATGAACTAGGTAAGTGAAACAGACTAAAAGGAAGTGATCCATGCACTATCAAAGCGACAGGGATCCAGGTGCCATGAAGATGAGCCATGCACTCTAACAGTGTTTTATTAGCTATGAAAGAAAACTGACCCTACAAAAGTGATCCATGGACTGTAAGAGAGATCTATGAATTTGGGAAATGAAACAGGCACTAGAAAACTGATCCATGCGCGATGAGAGTGATCGATGCACTAGATAAATGAAATTGGAAAGACGGAAGTGATGTACGCTCTGTGAAAATGATCAAAGTGCTCCATAAACCACGAAAGTGATCCAGGTGGTATGAAAGTGCACTGTGATAGTGGTTCATTCATTTACTAAAATTGACAGTACAAAAGTGATCCACGGACTATTAAAGTGACTTATGAACTACGACAGTGATCCATGACAGTGATGCGGATGCTATGAACATGATCCCTTCCCTGGGTCAGTGAAACTGACACTACGAAAAATGACCTATAAACTTTGAATGAGACCCAGGCACTAGGTAAGTACATAAGACACTACGGAAAGTGATACGAACAATACGAACGTGATCCACGCAATACGAACGTGATCCATGCACTGACAGTGAACCAGGTGCTATAAATGATATCCATGCACTTGAAAAAGATTCATGAACGATGAAGTAAATCCGAACTCTAAATAAGTCATTCAGGCACTATTACCATGATCCATATACAACGTACGTAAACTGGACACTTGTGAAGCAATCTAAGAGCTTTGAAAGTGGTCCAGGTATTACAAAAGTGATCCATGCACTGGGCAATTGATCATGCACTATGAAAGTGATCCACGCACTAGTTAACTAATCCTTGCACTATGTAAGTGACCAAGGCACTATGAAAGTTATTCCTGGACTATGAATGAGATCCGTGATCTACAAAAGTGATCGAGGCACTACAAAAGTGATTCAAGAACTATGAAAGCTATCCAGGCAAAATGAAGTGAACCAGACACTAGTGAGTCAGGCAAAATGAAAGTTATCCGACCACTACGAAATTGATGCATACGCTACAACAGTTTTCTGTGCACTACAACAGTAATCCAACGACTTCAAAAGTGATTTTGGCTCCACTGAAATTATCCGGGCACAGTGAAAGTGATTCAAAATGCCTGAAACAGACGCTATGAAAACGATCAAGGCACCACACGTATATGCTCTGCCACTTCAGTGATACGAGGCCTAATACCAAACTTCGCAATTGCAATTTGGCGCGTTGTGTTTGCAGAGGTACCCTTGCATCAAAGTACGAGGATACGAGTTCAGGTATAATGGTAGGCCTACCATACAAAAAGCCCACCAATACCAAATAACGATTTTAGATAATAGGCAAAGTGGCGCTTTAGAAAAGGAAATGTGTAAATGGATACAAAAAACCGTAGTCCTAACAATGCCGCTGCTTATCTGAACTTGATAGGTGATAGCAAAAACAAAACATAATAAAGCAGAAAACCAGTTGCGCGTGTCTTCATGTTCGTATCTCAATACTTAGCTTGCAGTTGCTACCATGGTCCTATTTGCCTTATTATCCTATTGATGCCTGGATATGAATAGGGCAATATTCGGTCAGTGACACCTGTAATAGTCCGTAAATAAGTTGCACTTGACGGCTAGTGAGCAGGATATCGAAACTACCCTAAATAAACGATCAAATCATTATCGCAGGCGAACCAAAAAAATAGACAGTTATGGCTTGAAAGAACATTCTAAACCAGGAGAGGAATACGTCCTGGCAGGAAAATACCACTGCTTCAAAAGCGCGGGAACGCGTAAAATGCTAGAATTCTAGAGATGCAGTTTCCTATAATAGCTAGAGATGTACTTTCCTAGAATCAGATTAGGGTTAGGGTTGCCGGTTACGGTACTGGTACCTACTCTCACAAAAGGATTCTAGGAAAGTACATCTTGGCAAGAAAATTTCTATAATTGTATAACTTGGCTATTCCAGTTTAGTACATCTCTTTGTTTTATAGCGTTCCCAAACATGTATCTATTTTGTTTATGTATCTCGTATCTACATGTCTAATACCCAGCTTTTAAAGAGATAAGAAATTCAACACGTGGAAATACCCGCAGCAATCATATGGATCGATTTTCACATGTTATATTGGACTGTCATAAATCTCGTAACAATCTGCTAAGTAAAATCTCTAATAAAAGTTAAAATCTTAATATAAAATAACAAATCATTTTAAAGAGTAAAACACATGATACAGATTACTTATATATAAGATAACCATCTCAGAAAGAATACACGTTAATAATACATTTGGATGGAGTTAGTTTCTCTTCCACTGTTGATCAACTGATGAACAGGAAAAGGTGTTTTTCATCCCTACATAAACGAAGGCAGACACAAAAAACAGGGGTTCAAACACTACTGAAAACTTCCAAAGAGGAGAAGTCAAAGTCAGAGTGTGTTCGCTGCTTTCTGAAACAACCACGAAGATCCGCTGGAGGGAGGGGGTTGAAGGAGTACCTTGATGTAACAAACAGTTTTCCAATTGTACCAAGGAAACAAATGAGTACTTCCTACAGAATTGAAACAAACCCCTTTAGTCACCAGGCGTGATTATAATATCTTAACATGAAAACTCTATAAAGGAGGGCTAAAATTAAATTGCTGTCTCTCACCACACCTCAGAAACAAGTCGCACTCCCCCCGCCCTTGCATATTAGGCACGTGGGAGGTGTCAATATGCTACAAATTGACATGTATTAAGAAGTGGTCTACTATTACAGCATGTAACGGGCATCAAAGCATCATAACCTCATCAACCTTATTCCTCAAACAATTCCATAAGAATCCTGTCATATTCTACGGGGAGCGGCGGCCCATCGTCCAAATTACTTTTTCCTGCAATTAATCATGTTAACTCCACATAAACTAACTGTGTTCGGACCATAACCTTGAATCCACACTAAACATCTCAGCCTGACAACCGAAATAGAAAGAGACTCAAACAGCATCTATTTTAACGACTGAAACCACAAATACGTGGAAGACCAGACAGCTTCCACAATGGTGCTAGTCTTCCGCTGACGGGATACTAGGTACGTCATATGGCGAAGACAAAAGTTCAAATATATATTTCGACACATCCTTAGGGTAATCAGCAAGTATTTGTATATTTGGCTACATCTTACTGTAACCATTGTGGGGCCTTTGAAAAACCGGTACAACCAAACTCCTTTAATACCGCTCAAATCCAAAGATAAAATAGTCAATAACTTCCGAGGCTAAAGAATGTTGTAAGGAAAAGAAAGTGGGTAGTGACAGATTGATGAGATCAAAAGGTTTGCACCAAAAGAAAATTGTGTGACTGACTTCAATGCCGATGATAATCCACATGACCAAGAATACAAGCAAGAATCTCCATATCGGTAAGATCTCACCACTGCAGCCCTATGACACGTGAGCATGCATGTTCTGCTTGGAAGAAAGTGTTGGGGTATACACGATCCTACTGACATGAAATGGAAGCAGTATATTGGTCAAAGAGTTGAAGAGAGGGAAAGAAAATGGGAGCAACACTTAACACCTATGATCATAAAAATTTCCTATTCAAAGTACAAAATACCAACTCTCCTGCATTAGTTGAAATACTTATTTCTTTTTAAATAAAATAAAGAAGCACTGACCCCAGTCGCTAAAATATGTAACCCTTAGTCTCCGCACCATTTTACATTATCTGGGTCCAAAAGTCAACCCTTTGATTTGCAAATCGTACCACCTTTCAAACTCCTTCCTTCATATGACAAAATAATGTGAGCTTTTCAGAAGTTCGTAACTGCGGATAACCCTTTAAACTAAACAACTAAAACTTTACGACTGCTGATGTGCTTCAGCACGGCGCCTCCTTCATGCAGCAAATACGTACAATAATCCAACTAAAACTTAACGTTTCACACTGTTGCCCTTGATGTCACGGAAAAACTGTGATGTTATCCGTTTTCTGAGATGGCTAAGGCTGGTCCATAGCAAACCATCAAAATGGAATCAGGGCTTCAACATCCAACTTTTGCTTATTGTTTCATACTTCCAATCATAAGCAATTGGGGCGCTTTCTTAATCTAAGAACGTATATGTCGGTAAGTGGTCTCACACACATTTCCCTTTCATTCAAACACCAACACTGTCTCTAAAATACGTAGTACATTTTGTGTTAAAATTAACAAACTCACAATGTACAATGTTGGACAAAACACTTCATATGTTACTGCCTATACCATTTTACAATCGTTGATACTCTCACCATTACAGCTCTCGTTATCACATTACTAAAACCCTATAATGGGTAACAAAGTGTATAGTGATAACCATCTTTACTTAACTATTGCCAAAGGTACTTGTTCTAATGCTACATGTCTGAGGCACTATATCTACAAACAACACGAGTCTCTAAATTTCCAGACTATTGCACGTCACCCCGACAAGTCCTGGAAAGACCCTTTGACTGCGGAGTAGCATAGTATCTTCTCTGCCTAAATAAAACAATTTTAATATAAAAAATCAAAACCTACTGTCCACCAATCTTGACCCAAAAATCTCTCTAAACTGCCTTAACTTTACGTTACTACTGCCAACAAAATTTCACTTCTTTCCTTGCAAGTATCAGTTACGTCAGTTACGTATAAATAAAAGACTGGCGTAGATTAATCTGCTCAACAATTTTAAGCAAACTTTTTGATTTTCTTACAAGTAGACGGGATTCACAAATTGCTGGCGGTTGCCTCTATAACATGATGCTTTGTAATCTATATGACTAGTAAAATAACGTCATCATCCAGAGTCATACTACACACTCCTCCCAAATATAGCAAGATCTCTGAATACGCCAATGTATATCAATGACTAGTACAGTTAATGCAAAGAATCGACAATGTGATTTCTTGCAAAATAAACCTGTTTAGACAATATTAGGTTCAAAGTCTGAACCCCGTTAATGCAATTAACGGTAACATATGACAAAAATTAGGGAAATCTGTTAATGGTAACTTTGAACATTAATCCGATCCAATGAAACCAAATTAACTAGATTTTTAACTCTTGAGACACGATACCATAAAAACTCTTCAAAGTCGTCTCACACACCCCCAAAAGCAATCATAAAAAGAATGAAGTTCTCTGCAAGCAAGAACAATGGATCACTCTGAAATGTACAATCTAGAACCGTCATTTACAATGATGAATAAAAACAAACTAAAAATAAAACAAACTCTTAATATAATACAGATCCCTTAAAACTGGATCATTTATAAAACTATGGAAAGGATCATTTTAACAAATAAAACAACTTGTAAACTCAATGAAAAGATTTACAACAACAAAACAATTATTTTCAAAATTTAAACAACAAAACGCTACAACAAAACGTTCAAAGATAGTATTGGCATTAAAATGATATCGATACACGATAATGCAATGAGGAGAAGTCCTGATTACAGCTGTTAATAATAGGGTAAAATAAACCAGAAGTACGCCCATGGACTTATACTGTTAAATGAGTCATTCCGCGGGTATACTATATTGAGGACAAACGAACAAGCATAAAAATTGAAAGGAGTGACAACAAGGATTTTACTTTGCGAATAATCATCCTTCTCTTTAAAAATGATGGTAGTTCTTCGGTTACACGTCTACACATTACATGGTTGTCGCCCTCTTCACCGTCGTCACTTTCACCAATTGTGTTGTCGTCATGGTCAAATGAGGTAAAAATCTGGCTTGTATAGGCATTATCTATGATTCAGTGATACATACACCAAAAAGCAATAAAGAATATTGCGCCAAAAAGGAAACTATATTTCAGACAATGCGGTGTCTTATCCAGACTTCCTAAACATCTGCGATCGACCTGAGTAAGTCTGGAATATACAAAACGTTGTCTGAGATATAGTTTCCTTTTTGACACATTATTCTCTACTCCATAGGCAAATGAATTCCTTAAGTATTCCAACATTTACAGATTCAGTTGATGCCATCTACATATTTTTACCTCCATACTGCTGTATTCCCTATTTTAAGCAACAGAAGTTGATTTCCTAAATATAGACCCATGGGCTTCTATTTGGTGGCCTACACCTGGGCTATACCTGACATAAAAAAAATGAGGGGGGAGGGGTTACAGAATGCTATTTACAGACTTAAACATGACCAATGATTAAGAATAATCTGGAAGATAATAATCTGTCCTGACTATCTCACAAACTCTTTGTCAAATCTCATCAAATTATTCCCAACCTAGTCTGTCCAACAAATGTAGGGCTACCATAGCCTACAGCTGAGAATAAACAACCAAACCTAAACCTAATAGTTTTACCTTGTGATACCGGGCTCTCTATCATCAGATAACCAAAAACAAGGCCATGGAGCACACAAGATCTAGATATAGTTTATCAATGATGCCTGGCTAACCAGGAGACAAGGTAACAACACCCATCATCTTTCATATCAACATGCAAATTATATGGCCTCACTTAACTGGTTACATACTACATAGATACAGTCATAATTGATTAAATATTTGAAATGAACAATCTTATTGCCATTCATCAAATTGTTGGATTTTTTTATCTTCTACTGGTCCTTTAGGTCCACTTGAGGAAAGCATCCAATTTGCATCCTACACAAATTACAATTATTTTAGTCAGTTGATCTACATCGGTAAGGAACTACTGTACAAAGAGACTATTTATACATCTATGTTATGTGTCCCTCTGCGTCCGCATATTGTTTGCAAGTTGTCAATGTTGTAGCGTGTGTATCTCATGTTATGTTTCCTTCTGGGTCCGCATATTGTCAATTTCGATCCTCTCTGTATGTATAAATAGTCTCTTTGTACAGTAGTTCCTTACCGATGTAGATCAATTGATGAGAATCGGCGAAAAGCTTCTTGATCAAAATGAGTTGCCTCTTTTAGTTCAGTAGTACCACGAATTTGTTCTATAATTTTAGTGTCATTTAATTGAATAACTTCATGAAAGTGAACTTATTATTCATAGCTAAGATCAATAAAACATTTTCAAGAATTTTTAAAAAATTCAGGAACTCTGCCATCTATTTGCCTAGCCAACATCGGCAATAAAAATTCATTGCTCAAATAGTCAATAAAGTGATGCTGAAATGTAACTTAGCTTGACGCATAGATCAAAATAGGTCGCAGCTTCAATATATTTGTGCACCTATTGCAGATGACCACCCAACTCCCACATATCTATTCTGGTGCCCAAGAATTCATCTACAACTGTGTTTCTTGTCCTCATAATATTGTCCATTTACATTATTAAAAAAAACCAATCAATCTAAGTATGACAGGGATGTAACTATATAAAATGCTAAAAACTTCAGTTTTGCCCAATGTACATTTTAGACAAATAGAATCAAAGCTGCTTGGAAGCTTCATGTCTCCATATGTAAAGATTCCCTTTCGCCAAAGCTGTTTGGGTTAAAATTGCTGCTGGTCACTGAAAAGAGAGAGAATATTTATCAAAGTTTAACCCACCATCTAGCAAGACAGTTAAAACTAATAAAGTGAAGGTATTTCTAAAGTTCCTTAATAAATAGGGTCCCAAACCCTCACATATAAGGTTGCTTATGTTCAAGGTATGTTATTATTCTCTACCCAAGTGTTATGAATCAATGCAATACTAACTTGTTTCATGAAAACAAGGTTGCAAACAGGACAATTAGATACTTCTGCATGAGGTCAGAGTAAATGCTCCCTTCAAGGTATGCATACATTGGCTTGCAAAGTACAGATTTTAAGGAATACTTCTGCAACCATGCTAGGCTCTCAAAAAAAGTAAAATACTGGCTTGTAACTGAGCTATCAAAATATATTTGGAACTTCAAGCTTGTGTCGCAGTCTGAAAAACTTCACAGAATAGGACATAAAAACCAAAGGTAACTGTGGTAACTTCACTTTATACCACTTTTCCTTTCCACTTTACCACTGCCTATTATCATAGGGTCATACATGTACTTAAAAGGACAAGTGAAAAGAATGGACAAAATAATAACCAACATAGCTAAATAACACCAAGGTGGTTTTCTCAACCTTTTGCAATTTGATCTAACTTGATCAGACTAACAATAACTACAGTTGAGTACAAATCTGCAGGAATATTCCTTTAAAACTCCATCTTACTTCATCTTGATTGAGCTTGATAGAAATAATCATCCTTTTCACAATAACTGAGTATCTTCAACACCAGTTTGTTTCTACTTTCTTTGATACCACAAACAGAACTAGATGAGCAAGATATTTGCCCTTATAAGCATATTTGCCACAACTTTAAAATGCTAGCTTAGTGATAAAGGACTTAGCACTTAGTGTGACCTGCACTTCATACTATAATAGGACCATCAGACATTTACAAAAAATGAAAAGCGAAATACCACAGTTACCTTAGGTAGCTAGATGCATTCAATCTGCTGACTTTCTTCAGAACATGAAAGAAAATCCTTCAATTACAGCTCTATTTATAATCTACCTTGCAATACAATTATGAAGTTGTGCTACTGTTCCTTGCTTTTATAAGCAACAAAAGAATCCCTATGCCAGCACGTTGAGACATGGAGCAAGATGTATAAAGCTAACAACTGTGTGCTCCATCTATACTGGATTTAGCTAAAAGTAGATTAAGCTATGGTGTATATGTATACACACTTGTGCCATGTCTACTTCTAGATCAATCTACATAGATCGAGCTCCATTCACAAGGAAATACAACACAGATATACTACAATACAAATTCATGTTCTAAAGGTAGCATTCACGACAAAGGTAGCAGGCAATCTACATAGATCGAGCTGCAGTGAAGGACAGTGACTCTTGGAGCTGCAGGCAAAAGGTTAATGCTTAAAGGTTTCAACGATAATGAAAAAACATGTTATTACTGATTAGATAAATGAGGGAGATGTCAGACATGTTTTGCCACCTTTAAACCTTCATAATCAGATCATTTGAAGGTAAATGCATCATCTGCTTAAGGTAATCTGAGTGATATTCAATATAGTGCAAAGGTGTCCTGTAATCAGTAACAAATGAAGACACTTGACATCATATCCTATGACTATTGAAGGTACATCCCTCTGTACAAATACAGGCACAAATCTTTCCAAGACAGTCAGCTAAAATGGCAATGAGACAAGTGTTGTAACAGGTAGCTTCTCTCAACACTTTTGAATATGCAGCTGGATTGATGAACTTCAGTGTACAATACTATTCACAAAAAAGGTAACAGGCATTTGAAATATTTCCTTGATCGCTTTGAGATGATTCACAATAACACTTGAAGCTAAAATACACCCATTTACTTGTAAGTAAGGAAATACAACTCATCAGCAAGCATGTAGTCTACAAATATCACAACAAACTCAAATAAATACCAATGTATGGTTCATGATAAACAACACAGTTTTCTTGTTTTTCTTGTTCCTTCTTTCTACGTTTAATGTCTTCTTTCTTCCCATTCATGGGACTTGTTTTTGGAGCATAGAGCACTTTAAGATCGGATGTCCTTCCTTATGTCACCAATGGCCCTTCCAGGAATTGAACCCTGACCCTCTTGACACTCTTAATCTGAAGGCCAGGAACTTATCCACTAGACCACAGAGGCTCAATGGCCTATATTAAAACTGGGAGTAACAACAGATTTTCTATAATGAAGGTTCTACCAAAACAGCCGAGGAAAGGGGATATATCTTTTGCAATGTCCCTTTCAGAAGTTCATGACTCAAGTCATGATAAACTGTCCTATCTAAAACACACTGGGTTGACAACAATCAGTATTTGAGGATGATGAATAAAATGTGTTTTCAGTTCTGTGTTGTATTTCCTTGTGAATGGAGAATGAAATATGAACGCAGCTACACTATCTGTCTCACACCTTGGTTACATCAACAGCTTTTCCTAGGGAGATCCATTACAAAAATCAACCTTATAGTGGAAACTGCAGAAGCTTGGCAACTGAAACTTCTGCAACTATTCAATTTTAAACCAAATATTTCCTAACCTTTTCAAAAACTTGATCTAATCATCTCGTGTTCTTCTTTGATCTGAACACCTATATACTGTGCCAACTTTCTCATAAACCAACCACCTACCACCTCTTTCATTACTAAACCCTGCATAGGAACTACTTGACTCCAGGCTCTTATTTCATAAACGTGAAAGTCACATTTTAAGGTATATATATTTTGCTTCACCACAACTGAAAGCACCTCACAACTCTGGGACTTCTTTTGTTCTCTCTGTTTTAAATAAGTTATGAACACAACATTTTTCATAGAAAAGATAGAAACACTGAACTTCAAAGGATGCCCACAAGTGCTACCATGTTTGGCAATATTCACATTGGCTTACATAAAAACCTTTCATGTTACTTACTTAACTTATATTTTCCTCTGAACCAAAATTAGTTTTATTTATCAAGAGAAGACAGTCTCGAGATGATCAATAATCAAAGAAAAATAGTACTTAGACTGGTTTCCTTCCAAACAGAAGGATAAAAAATTTTGTAATGCATTAAATGTTGGGGGTGATAAATATATATAATTCCCCTTCAAGACAACAAAAAAATTGTCTGCTTTATCCAACTAATACATCTTAGGATTCACGCTATGATTTTGAACAAGACGTCTGATTTGTAACAGGGAAAAACTGGATCATTAAAAATTTAATTGTAAATGTTGGACAGGACTTGTAAACAATTACATACATGCAGACGATGGAAAACATTTTGTCATTTTAGTTCGTCAAGTTTCACTTGTATGAAAGAAAATATCACACCACTATATTTAAAAAATGAAACTGGGATACTTTCATCAAGCAAAAAGTTGAACTGCCACAGAAAGGAAACAGTAATGTTTGTATGCCATCAAGTCTCCTCCGGGCTTGCATTCCGTGCTATGGCCTTGCCTACCTATGGGTACCCTCTTTCTTCTCCAAGTTAGTTACTTTATTTTACATTAAGAATACCTTAACCTCAACTGTTTGAAGTTGCTACCTGGCATTCTTTGGTACCGACTAAATATGGCGTGACTACCAACAACAGCTCTTCACTAATCCAAGCACAATATCTCGTGAAATAACACGAGTTAATTACATTGATTTGCAAACTTATCCTCCGCATCAAAGCCATCAGACGAAAACACCACCAGTCTGATGACAAACTACGTATAATAAAAACCTCCGGAATCAAGAAATAGATACTAAGGGTACACAAGAAATCTACGTCAAGTGTGCTATACCAAACAATACAAATATCCATGGTATCTCTGAGTGAAATCCCGGTGAAGACATGAGTGATGATAACCTGATGATAGTCTGTCTTAAAGTAAGCGTGTTAAATCAAATGTTTATTCTTTCGACTACGGATCGGTTTTTCAACTTACGAATAAACAGCTGGAGAGAAGGTTTCTGTATGATTTTTTCGCATTTTTTAACCTGTCATGGCGGGTAATAGTAAGTCTATAAGGATTTGCTTTTCCAATCCAAGCGCGTGGTTACCTTCATTGTTTTTCGCATGCCTTACGAGTTACTATTTTTATTTTCTCGGTCATTCCTGATGGCGGTTGATAGACTGGAATCAACAACGTCAGCATAATTAGAGTTCCTCTCAAAATAGGCCATTTGAATTCAAAAACACAACCCACTAGGCCTATCCCTATTTAACGAAATCATTTCTACGGTCAAAGATTGAGTTGTGGCTATTTCCATTTCGCGGCTTAGGGCATCAAGTGTATAATCGATCATACAAAATCTCGAGCAAACATAAAATGTGCATCGCATGCCATCTCGAACAACATCATCTAAGTCATGTGGGAGGGGCGCCTACGAAGAAACAAATCATGAAATCCGACAGATCGTATTATCTCTGAAAAGAACTACTTATAAAGATGCAGAACTTGAGAACTAAGTATTTTCTTCTCGCGATGCAGAATGACTTTTATTTTCAAATGTTAGGATTCTCCTGATAAATATAAGGGAAGGTGGGTGTCTGAAGGGTCTGTTTGCGTTTGCATCTAAACATAGGTTAACAATCACTTTCGGCAATGAGTAATATGATATGTATGGTTAACATGACAAACATATATAAATGTAAGATAAGAATAAATTTCATTAAAAAATTCCAGAAGCTAAACCACTTTGGGTTTTACTGTCTAAACATAAATTTTAAACTAAATTTTGAAACTGTGGTATCAATATATATATATATACATATATATATATACAGAAAACTAAAAAATACCTAGAGGCTCGCTTAGTCTTATATATATCAATGTGTATGCAGATGACTACTGGTCATGGCAGCTACATACCATCCATATCATACCAATCATTCGTAATAACCTCACCTGATGCTCAAGACATGGGTACTGTCTTAATGTGTGATCTTCAGTATGTAGTCCTAAAGCTACATTGACATACTATATACTGATATTTTATAGCCCTTCAACCTTGTATTACATCGATCGTTATAAATGTCTTTAACCATACAGGTTGTCTGCCTGCTTCGTTAACCTAAGCATATTTGACTTCGTGGAGCTCAAGTTTTGGGCCTCTTTCAGGAACTAATACACAGCCTTATGTTGGATCAGAAATATGTTTAAGATACAATAAGCGTAAATACTCACCGATGAAAACTGCGGGGCAATTCCCACTTCACGGATGGTAATATTAAGGTGGCAACAATTCATGTAACCGATAGCGATCTCGGATGTGAGGCCGAACATCTTCATCGATATCGACCAACTTTTCCAAGAAAGGTAACAGTTCCAAAAGTTCGCAATCATTTTGATCTACAAACCAACTCTCAATAGGTATTCCATTTGCTAAATGATAAGCAAATGCTTGTGGAGAATTATCAATGATCAGTGTCTTACTAAGATCGCGCCCAAGAATTCTCAAATCTTTGATGTAATTCCCTTCCACGTAAACACAGTGCTCCCTGAATAGACGGTGTCGAAATAACCTTCGCTTGGGGTCGATAATATTCAACAGTTTATCAGCATACACCTTTTTGGATGCAGTAAACAAGATAACTTCAAAGAGTGCAGACACTCGCTCTAGAAATTCCATCAAGTGAGGACGAGTTCTGACAAAAACCTGATATAGGACATTCTGGTACATGACGTCGAAAGTCAGAGCTGCATCTTCAAGTCGAGTTAAGCTGCAATGAACAAGGGTTTCATCAAGATCAAGAACTAAGGACATTGGGGGTGTCCTTCTCGTCTTTAAAGGCAGAACTGCTCCCTGTCCATTGGGATACGAAGGTGGGGGTGGTAGGTGACGGATGAAAAAATAGGGATCTTCAAACACATCACAGTCACTATCATCCTCAACTGCTGTTGTAACAGTCGCTGCAAATTCTGTATTGATAGTGGTACAGCCTGAATGAATCTGGACTTGCTGCTGCCCTCCATCCGGAATACAGTAAGGGCTATCGGAATCCTTAATGAGCGACGACTCCTCTCCCGTGGCTGAGTCTCCTTCTTTGGCTCCGTTCTTTGAAAACAGTGAAAAAACAGGTGAAAATAGCGTACCAAAAATTGATCGCCTTTCTTCTTTCAATGGCTTATCGTAGTCACTGCTCTCCTGGCAATCCACATTGATGTCGTCGCCAGTAAACTTGTCCTCGCAATCACTTTCTTCGTCTGAAGTGTTGCTGATTGCCCGCCCTCCATTGATGGAACTAGCCTCTGTACTCGAATACTCGAGGTTATTATGATTTCCATTCAGATCGGTCAGTTTGGATTTCTTGCGCCTCTTGCTTGCCTTCTGTCCATCCTCCTCGTGTTCATTACTCGACCAAAGGAAGGTCTTAATCGATGATAGAATTCCTGATCGTTCAGATCCTGTATCCTTTAGAATCGATGACTCCTGCAATTCTTCCGATCGTTCATACTCACAGCGATTTCTTTTTCTCGAAATCACTGGCGACATGATTCTGACAGCCACCAGAAATAGAACATGAGGAACCGTGGCAAACCTGACAGATCGATGACAATCGTAAACAGTCCAACACCGAAAGTAAATAAGCCAGAGTAGGAGCAAGTGGTGAAGCTAACACTGACAAGCGGTCTGTTTAGTGCTATTTGGGAAGATGGTGCAACTTTAAATCCATTTTAGTAGACTTCATTTTGTCAACTTCATCGTCATCGAAGATTCAAGAGTGAAAGACAGACTTGCAACATGCGCGTGCCAATGAGTGAAGCAGCCTCATGTGTAATACACGGAATCAGCGGAGACAAACTTTCATTTCGCAGACCACAGCACAGACCACTATCTTGTCAGATAATCTTGCCTTTCAAAAGATTTCATTCAAGGAAGGTCCTCGTAATCTGATCCTCACAAGTGTTTCTTGACAGGATTTCGTAATGAAAGAATCTATCTACTTCTTTGTTGATAGATATACAAACACAAATAGCCACATCTAAGGTGAAGTTCACTTTGCCATAACAAAAGATATAGGGGTAATCTTATATTACGGGGTTTGCGTGTGCGCGCGTGTATGTGTGTAGGGGGGGGGGGGGGCTTATTTGCTATCATGCTAAAAGAAGCAGGGGGGGGCAGTATCTAATAACTAATTTTGGATGACCTTTTAAAAGTTCCAATAAAAGATGGAATGGTCAGACAATGCATGAAACATGAACTGCAAAAGTACTTAAAGAGATGCTCTTTTATCTTCTCGACATCCTATGTATTAACGAATACAAATGGACAGGCTTAAGGAAACAAGTAATTTGTGATGTAACCACCATCCTGTACTCAGGTAATAAAGGACATTGCGTCCACGGCGTTGGACTTATGATATAGGAGGAGAAAGACAAGACCTTAATGGTATGGTAACCCTCGAGTGAAAGACCGCTGATTCCACACACGTCAATTCGAAGTACTGCAATCTAGTCATCATACAGGGTCATGATCCAACCAACGATGCTAATGATGATCTCAAAGATGACTGGTATGATGAGCTACAGCACGCAGCACCAAAGGTTCCTCTACACAACATAATGCTTATCATCAGTGACCTTAATGCTAGAATAGGAGCAGATAATACCAATTGGGAGAAAATCATACGAAACATGGCTGTGGAAATATCAATAATGGTGAGAAATTGATTACTGCTTCGACAACTATTGTGTTATCGAAGGTTTCCTATTCCCTCATAAAGACATCCGTAAGCATAGATGTCTCCTAGTGGTCGTACAGTCAACCAAATAGACCACAAAATTATGAACAACAAGTGGAGGGGATTCTTTCTTGATGTCAAAGTTTGGAGAAAAGCATATGTTGGAAGTGTCCACCACAATTGTCACAGCAAGGATCCATCTAAAACTCTCTGTGGAAAAGCCAATCACAAAGCCATGGTATGTCGCTTCATGGAAGCCACTTACAATTACTGCAATATCAAAGACCATCTGGAGTCAGTCTGCCACTAGAAGTAATCTGGCCTAAAAAAGCAAACAAGGGAGTCAAAAGAACTGACATTATTAAAGGCGTTCAAAGTGGGATAGACAGCATACGGAAACTTGAAGTAAACATTATCATAATCGAGAGCACTTGCCCAATGAAACTGGACACAGCAACCTCTTGGAACTTTTAAGTAAACAACACTGGAAAGAGCTAGGTTCACCTACCCTCAAAGAGGCATCGTCACGCTACGAATCTGCGAGAAAACATGAGGTGCCAGTTCTAAGATCATTTATCTCAAAAGTATGTACAGACAATGCTGATGAAGAATACAATATAGAATTTGTCATGGCCAATGTCTCTGATCTCAATCTCCTAGGACGAAATGTCATAAAGGATATGGGAGTTTTAGTGGGCAATATTCTTAACTTGACAACATCTTGCAATGTTATCTTTCGCAACCTAAAAGAAGATTGGAAACTTTGTTGAAACTGTCAACAATTGGCCAATAATTTTCCGAATCTATGGAAACCGGAACTAGGGTGCCTCAAAGATATTGAACTGGAAGTCAGTTTCAGAAATACTGCAAGCCCTATTGTTTTGCAAACCACGACCTGGCCATTCAAGAAGATCCTCAGCAAGCCTACCGAATGGAATTTCAAAAAGAATATGGGAGCCAGTTCCGTTCTGCAATTATGGTACACCTGTTGTCCCCATAAAGAAACCTCTACTTCCAGGGTAAAAGACAGCCAAATTAAGAGCTCGCGGTGACTACTCTGTAGCTGCAAGAGCATCATCATCCTCTCCTAGGGAGGACCTAATTCAAAAGCAGGTAGGCGGATATGGATTTTCAAAAATTGATCTGGCTGATGCCTACAACCAAATCCAGCCAGGTCCAAGCAGCCAACGAGGCTTAGCACTCAGCACCCATATAGAAGCATTCGTACAGAAGAGGCTACCCTTTGGTATCAAAGCTGCTCCAGGACATTTCCAGCCCAAAATGGACTAACTAGCGAATGATCTTCCATGGGTGACAGTTTACCTTGATGACATCCTTGTCAGTGGTAGAGATACACAAGACCACCTACAAAATTTATTATGGTTACTTCAATGCCTAAATGAGACTAGTCTTTGCTGCCGCCTTGAAAAGTGCCAGGTTGTGCGTCCTTGGGTTGAATATTTGCGGCACACCTTGTCACACAAAGGAATTGCTACGAGCCCCAAGATTGATGCCATTTTGAGCCTACCAATCCCATACGACGTCTCATGTTTATGATCATTCCTGGGAACAGTTCAGTTCTGCACCATATTTCTACCACGTGACCTTGCCACGATCTCTGAGCCACTGTGCATGCTCACCAAGAAACTGCTCGGAAATGGAAAAAGTCACAACAGAAAGTATTCAAGAATCTAAAATATCTTCTGGTGTTCGTCAATGTGCTAGTCCATTTCAACACGAATTTGCCCATTGGCATTGCCTGTGATGCATCAAATGTTGGGCATGGAGCTGTGCTGTTTCAACGCTACCGTAATGGGAGTGAGCACCCAATTACCAATGTATCAAAACCTCTCTCCGACGCCCAAAAGAACTATAGCTAAATCCAAAAGGAGGCTTTATCTATTATTTCTGGATGAAGGAAGATTTATCAGTACCTGTATGAATGGCCATTCATCTTGGTGACAGATCATTATCCGCTTATTGCGATGTTTGAACCAGGAAAGGAAACTCCAGTATTAGTTACAAATTGATTACTTCGCTGGGCAGTTCTCCTCAGTCGATTTGATTACAAGATAGAGTACTGAAAGACATCCAATCATGGAAACACTGATGATGTGAGCCGCTTGCTAGTATCCAGTGACCCTCAGTTTAACAAGGAAGGAGTCTGACGATGATACAGAACAGGTCTGTGAAATTTAAAAAGTCAGCAACCTAGTAATACCCTTTTCACATGGGAAGAATATCCAGCGTCCCGTCGACGAAACGCTGGAAAACGCCTTTTCACATGCCAAGCCTGGACGCTGACAAACGCTGCGCCACACAATCCCAGCGTCAGTTGGACGCTGAGAGAAAACGAGCGAGGAACAAGTTTCAAGACTCTAAAAGCAATAAATGTAGATGTATGAACGGACGTTCTGATGCAACCACTGTTACCAAGAGATACTTCCCTGAAAGCAATACCATCGTGTACACGAGTGTAGACAATTTGATCGCTAATTACAGGTTCCGAGTAGTTTGCAAGTAGTTTGAAGTTACAATGCTTCCTGGTACTGCGGTATCATGACTCATCAAATATCTATGTGAGTAGGCACAACTGTGTAGGTTGTGTTTTTCCTGCTATGCAGATTCCCTGAAATGGAACCTGTGTAGGCATAGTTGTAATGAGTCTTCAGTAAAGTGTATATTATAATAACAGTGTTGTATCATTTGGGACCAGTTGAATCTTAGAACGATAGATAATAGTGTACATCACAAATCTCGACATTCAGACACTGATTTTCCAATGTTGGCCAAATGTCCATATGAACAAACGTTTTTGGATAGACAGACGCTGAGATTTCAGGATCAGGAAAGGATCCAGCACTCTCTAGTATTGCGATTTACAAGACAAGGTTGGCCACCAAACAAGGGCTATGAAGGAACAGAAATGCAACATTTCCGCCAACTTCGAGGTCAACTGGCCATATGCAACAGTTGCCTTGTATTGGGACAATGAGCAGTGATCCTTACAATTTTGCGTCGCACAGTTCTGGAACAACTGCATCTGGGACACTTTGGTATGTAGCGTGTGAAAAAGCTAGCTAGAACTGCTGTATACTGCCAAACATTGACCATGACATTAAGGCCACTTGTTGTAACCATATACCACGTGGCGCACACCAAGATAAGCCTCCAAAACCTGCCATTCACCCTTGGATGCTTCCGGAGAAACCATGGAGTAGAGTCCACCTAGATCACGCAATCAACGTCTTAAGAACAATCTGGTTGGTCCTTGTAGACTCTCTTTTGAAGTATCCCTGTCAAGTCAACAATTGAGCTGTTAGAGCAGAATTTCGCACAATCTGGTTACCCACATACACTAGTAACTGACAATGCTGCCGCATTCAAGTTCGACATATTTCAGTGCTGAGGTAACGATAGAGGAATTATTCACTTAACCGATACTCCGTATCACCCAGCTACTAATGGAGCAGCGGAGAGACTAATTAATAGTTTTAAACAAGCCTTACGGAAGTCAAGTCTTCCTCCACGTCAAAATTTGCAAGATATCCTACGACAATTCAGACGTACCCCTAAATAAAGTGGTTATTCGCAAGGTTCACTGTTTAAATTCGTCTCAAATACGTACCAAGATTGATATATTGATGCCCTCGACAGTGCATCGAACACAAGAACTAGGAGCAAGAGATGGTACGAAATCCCAATACGAGGATCGTTAAGTTGTACCAAACTTCACAATTGGTGATTATGTGTTTGCTCGGTATTTTGAGCCACGCATGGACAAGGAGCCACGATGGGTGCCTGCAGTAATTACGAAAAAAATGGTTTCAGAACGTTCAATGTACGAGTTTGCCCCAGAGGACCAACCTGGCGACGACACCTTGAGCAGTTGAAACCCCGTCATGTGAGCGATGAAGATTTGGAACAAGGAGACGTACCAGTGGAGCTACCAGTAGCTGTTTCGCCACCACTGGAGCAAAGAACCAACAATTGAACCCATGCTACCCTCTCCAAGACCGCCACAAGGACTGAAGATGTGTCCAGGGTATGGCCCGTGAATTATAAGTTGAAACTACTGCTAACTAAACTCAACAAATAGACGGAGTTTCCTCAGATCGAATATCTTATTAACACTAATAAGTAAGAAAGATATAACAATTCGACTTCTAACCAAGCCGTCCACACTCTGTACTCCTTTCTTTAAATCCACAATTCTACTAAACTCCTCAGGCTAAACTGACTTAAAAAGCATGTCAGTTGACGTCACGTCACGTGTCTGTTGACGCCCAACTAGAACTTAGACTACTTCCCGATCAGCCCGCAGCAGCCTATACGATCAAAGCGTGCCCCAAGCCTAGAACACGTTTCTCGCCTTTATCATGAACGTCAGGCTAGGTGGGGAGGTAAATTACCTATAATTAACAAAATGTAAATATGAACTCGGATTGTTTTTTACTACTAGAATATTTTCAATAGATATCGCTTCTCGACGTTTTGGATAAAAATATGTGCTTTTAGGTATAAAACATGTTTTCATACTGAGTATTGTTGTTGCGGCTATCAAGCAAGCTAACGAATTATTGATAAGGGATACAACAGACACTCTGGGGACAGATAAATAAAACAGTTTACCTCTCAAGCTACCCCTACATTGAGCTACGTAGACAAGATAGCTCATGCTATGCCATATGTATAATGGCTTTCATGGATTGATCTACCTTAGCTCGATCTATGTTTTGAAAGGAAAATTTGTGTTTTTACCTAGACTGATCGGTATCAGTGTACCTAGACATAGCACAATCACAGTATACTTGGACCTATAAGTACTAAGCACTATTCAGTCCGTGGTCAACATTAGATACACCGTGTCTATAACTTTAACACAGGATTTTGGTAAAGTTTTTGTCATAGATCAATGTACCATTTCAAGTATCCCACATGGTTTCCTGAATGTACTTGCAACGAAATAAAAGTAGGCCTTATTTATTCTATTGCTGGTTGAATGTATGTCATTAAGACTGCTTGTCTTCTGCTGATTTATATATCCTTATTTCAGCGTGTATTTAGTTTCGAGTAGGCCTATTGTTTTGAATCATGTAAGTTACCCAAAGTGATCAACCAAATATTTCCAATGCCTGTTGCCTTTGTCGTGAATGGCGTATTAAGTGGAAGTTCATCGATCTTGCTGCGTGTTTTATGGTGACCTGTCGACAAGTGTTGGCGTAGAACTACCTGTGACAACACTTGTAACATGATCGTTTTAACTCTCGCCTTGCTGAAAAGATTTGTACGTTCTCGATAGAGTCGATACCCTCATGCATTCAATATATGAAACATTTTCAACAAGTGTGTAACTAGACAGAGGTGCATACCTTAAATCAACATAGGATAAGATCGTAAATCTTGGCGCTTGTTGCTGATTACAAAGCACCTTTGGATTACGTTGATTATCACTTAAATGACCTTAAGCAGACGACGCCTTTCCCTTCGAATGATCTGATTCTGAAGGATTAAAGGTGACAAGTCCTACGTCCCTCTTGTTTATCTTATCAATAATAATAATAATATGCCATTTCATTTATCATTGAAACCTGTCTGCATCGACCTTTTCGCTAGCCGCCCGTGAGTTACTGTCCTTCGCTGCGGTTTGATCTATGTAGATCGATCTAGAAGTAGACGTAGCACAAGGGTGATGTAGACCATGTAGACCATAGCTTGATCTACACTTAGCTCGATTTAGTATAAAAATAGCACACAGTAGCTAGCTCTTGCTATGTCTACCTTTATACATCCGGCCCCTAGTCTCCCCCACGAAGATTGTCTCTTATCTCTAAATTGTACGGTCACTTTGAGTGCAGTATCATCTTGAACAACACCCTTATCCGTATCCCTCGTTTTCAATTCCGGGACTCTCCAGAGCCGCATTACATCACCACTGTATTCTCTAGTGACTATAGACTAGATAATGAGACAGACTACATCAGACAGACCCACAGTCATGAATCGAACTGAAACGACACATCTTGAAGATCTTGATTTGCCGACGATGTGGTAGGTCTATCCTATCGGATAACCAGGATGCCCCTTAGGGAAAGGCTAATTGGCTCATTACTTTGGCAGACAGGAAGGACTGTGTGTCAACACCACAAGGACCAATATCATGTACACTGATGTAGTATCATGAGCACAGAAAATGGCACTGGTAAAGACATCTAGTCAAGACAAATCTAGGCTTGTAAAGGCACGCAACGCATTTTCTAAACTCTATAACATCTGGAAGTAAACTCAATACAATTTGATGACAAAGATCAAGCTGTACAACGCCAATGTTAAAACTGTACTGCTCCATTATTCTGAATGCTGGTACGTTGTAACGAAAAAGTTTAAAAACAATCCTGGAGTCAGATACAGTTGAGTATAAGTTTCATTGATTTCTTCTTAATCTCAAATCTGCTGATTTTGATCGTGAGGTATGTCAGACGCAAAAAGCTTTCACTACAAATTTTTTCTGCTATTTCGTGCAATTTTATCCATTTTTGTCATTTTATTCTTTTTATTCTATCCCTATTAATCCATTTTTGTCATTCCATTATATAATATCAAGAGGACTAACCTTATTTGTGATCATTTATTATAGTGACTGAGTAAATGTATTTTACATAATAGATGGATTTTAGATTGGGCTACTCAGCCTATCTATGCAGGTGTTTTTTGATCTTTTAGATTATTTTAATAACTACGTAGGTTTCTCTTAGAATCGTAATGAGCACCTCTCTTAATTCTTGGCAGCTCTGGGGGAACTCGCTGGCAGCGCTTACAGATCCTCCACAATAATGACAATAAGGCTTACTGCTGCCAAGATATATTTATGTGTGACAGAGCTCATGCTTCTCCAGCTCAAAATTCTGCTGCATGGACCATGTCCGCAGAGCAGTGTATATAAAGTTCGCATGTGCGATGGGCGGCCACAGTGTTTTGCTATTTGTTTGCTGCTCGCGAGAAGTGACATCACGCTCAAAAATGTTGATAGGAGTTCTATCGAGGAAATTTTCTTCAGGATCCCTGGTGTTAGCAGACATAGAATACCTGCCTATTTAACTAAGTAGCGCACCTTGCCCTTTATTTAGCACTTATCAAGGATACGCTCCACCTGATAGACGTCACCTTGGTCAATGTTATCTGGTGAAATGTGAGTCGTCTCAGGTGTGCGTGGTTCTTGTTCTGAGGGTTCAGAGTCAGTTGTTGGATCCGTCTCAGGCTCCGATGGAGCAGGATGTAACTCCTGAGAAATAAAAGGTTTTAAACGATTGACATGGACAACATCTTTATCACCCCAAAGCGGAATAAGAAAAGTGTTGGGCCCATGTTGATCTTTGATTGTATACGGTCCGTCCCAACAAATTTCTTCGAAAAGCATTTTCTGGATTTTGATGTGTATAACCAAACTTTCTGACCTTTGAGATAAGAGGCATTGTTGCAATTGCAATCATGATTGCGTTATTACCTGTGCGTTCGCGATATTAGAGCGCACAAGCTCCTGTGCATCCTGAACAGTGCGCAAAATGTAAGCCGAATGGGCAGGGGTGGGAGTAAATGACTCCGATGGATTGGTGACGTTGAGAACCTGGAAGGAACGGGGGTCTAAACGAAGTGTAGCGGTTTGAAAATGACCCAAAATAGTACCTTGGGGACCATACATTTATGACGTCTAAAAAGACTTGCTATATTTTTATCCTCCCTCCCCCTGGTCGGAATTCGTTTTAAACTTGTTAACCCCCAAAGCAACATTAAGACGCCGAAATTTTGCGTGACGAACACCCCCCCCCCCCCTTGTTGAAACCTCAAAGACAACAACCAAGAATTTCAGTGAACAAAAGGACAAATGTGACATTCAACGCTGTCATCATTACTTCTATCAAAAGAACACAGTCAGTCAATGATTAACATCTCTCTCATCCTCAACTTCTATAGATGCACTGTTTTGAAGCATCTCAAATATGTTGATAATTGGTGCATTTTCCTCGAGTTCTTTTTCATCAGCGGTTTGCTTCATTTCTTCGTCACTAGCGACTTGGTTGTCCGTGTTTCCACCGCAAACTTTGTTGTGTCGGTTTAGGGCTGCAATATTTGCGTAATGGATATCGCACTTTTCACACACACGTTTGGTCACCTTCGTCTTTACAGATGGGCAGTAGCTGTCGTATGGAAGCACATAGTAATTGCTTTCTGGAATCAGTGGATCAATGATCTTGCGTTTCCACAGTCCAAGAAAATGATCGGTTGGTCTTACATCATTAGTAGGCGGCACTACGGGGCCTTCGTTGGATTGACGGAGTGGAATAGGTGCGGGAAGAAATCGTTGCGGAAACAACTTCAGCCATGACGTGCGAAAATCACCACAGCATTCCAATTTGGTACATCTGGAGAAAGTACTGGGAGGTTTGAGAGTGTGTAGTTACACAAGCCTCGCCAATTGGAACAGAGTCCAATGCCAGACCTTCAACATATTCGCTTACAACTGGAAATCCGTCAAGAACAAGTTCACTCCAAATTTCTGCCAAAAACTTGTCCAGCCGCTTTGAAATTTTCTTTCTCTAAGTCTGAATCTGTTGTTCTTCTTTGTGAGTCCAAATGAGTGTGGAATGTATCGTGGGGAAGAAGAACACCAGCCAATGCCTTTCTAAGGGGTGCCATTCTCCTCTCTACATTATTGTATGCTGACAAGCCGGGTACAAGAGTGGATACAAACATATGAGCATCGTACTGTATTCTTTGTCAGACGAAATTCGAAA
The DNA here is from genome assembly GCA_010016065.2 of Carybdea cf. marsupialis auct. non (Linnaeus, 1758). Classification (NCBI taxonomy): domain Eukaryota; kingdom Metazoa; phylum Cnidaria; class Cubozoa; order Carybdeida; family Carybdeidae; genus Carybdea; species Carybdea cf. marsupialis auct. non (Linnaeus, 1758). Next base: position 24,756 of record JAAAKL020001969.1, read on the forward strand.
AGAGTGCAACTGCGATTCCAGGACGACAAACAATACAAATTTGATCAGTCTTTAAAGCAAAACCAAACCGACTTCAGTCTTAGGAAAGGCCAATCTTTCGTCTTATATTAATTTGCCCCAACCCCAGTATTATTTCGGTGTGTAAATTTGATGCTAAACCGTCTAAATCTTAAATCTTTTCCATTTTCTGTTGACGCCATTTTTTTGCTAGTGTTCAAATACTAGGGTAGTGTATACTAGGGAGGGTAGTGTAGATTCGAATCTGTCAAAACAAAAAAACCTCAACGATGCCAAGCGACTCTTAACGCGGATCACTTCACGAGTTATTGTACGTCGGGTAAAGGCCATATTGGATGACAAGCAAAAAATTGGCTAGCAAGAGTAACAAAATCATTTTGTGATGAAAAAAATTAATATATAGGGCGTCTAAACCTAACTGAACCCTCCCCCTCCCCCTCTTCGAACGTCTAAAAACATCTTAAATCTGTTAGACCCCCTCCCTCCTTCTTTGCCGACGTCATAAATGTGTGATCCCTTGGTCCAACCACAGAGAACACCTTCTTACTCAGTGGTCCAACATGACAGGGTATGGTTGAGGATTCAACATGAGCAAGGGAACAATTCCAGCAACACCAAAATTAACCACGAATATTATGTGATGTAAGAAGGCCGACAGATCTAGAACAATCAATCATGCCAACAGTGGGGGTAAGTGGAACAGTTTTCAGCTTAGCAGGAAAAAGAGCTTCAGAGAACTGTGGAATAGTCACAGAAGAGGATACGTGAACAATGCTGGTATGAAGAAAAAGGGTCATCACATGTAACATTCTTTGAATTAAAAGAGAAGGAATGGTCAGTAAGCTTAATTAAGGCTTCATGGGTGGACAAGAAATCTCGACCTAAAATTATAGGATAGCTAGAGGACTCTACGACATTAACATACAAAAGCATTTGTGGGTGGCAAAAGAGACAGGTACAGAAATAATACCAAGAATATCACTTCACCACTAACAGACGACACATTGGAGATTGGAGAAACATTGAGCATAGCCTTCAACTCATCACGAGTATATCCATGACTATCTTGTAAACATTGACGCCGTAGAATACTAACGGAAGCTCCTATATCAACCACAGCTTCCACAGATGTTTCCTGTAAGACACAGGTAACAATGAGATCAGGATTGGACAAAACACCAAGAACAGCGCTAGCAGGCTCACAGGACGTTGTAGCACAGAAAGTGTCAAAGGTGCAAGGAGGACAGCTGTGATTGTGAGGCAAGACAGGATTTTTAGAAAGGATTGTTGTATCAGAGACTGTAGACAGAAATGGTTGGTCAGAAGAGGATGATTCAGCACGAGTGAGCGAGTTGACAGAGTCAGAAGGGGAATCAGTATAGTGTAACATAGCATTAGGACCATCAGGAGCTGGAGCAAGACAATAGCGTGCAATATGGCCTACTTGCAAACAGCGATAACACGTGGCTGAGGAGGGCGTGTTTGAAAGGAGGGCGTGAGAAAGGAGTACCACCTAAGGTGACAGCAGACTGGGAAGCTGAACGAAATGCATTTTTCAATTCGGCCAATTCATTCTAAAGAGATTGCAGTTCTTGTCTTAAATTGGGACGAGAGGCAGGCCCTAAATGGGGAGACGTAAATGGACGACTCTGGGGAAGGAGTTGGAGTGAGATGACTGATAGCGGCGAGGAGATGATTGAGAGGAATGAAATGTGGTATTAGACAGTGGCGGCTCCTCCACTGCGCTCTTGAAGGTCCCCTGTAATCCTAGGACAAAATTTGATGACAAAAGCTTGGTGTTTTGTATGTTATTTAAAATTAAACGATTCTTTGTGCTTCGTGTAGGGGTCATTGATAGCAACGCAAGGTTCAATAGTCGTGCATGGGTCGTGCTTGCGTCGAGGGAGGCTCTTGTCCTCCCAACCACGCACATTTCCTTATTGTTTGAAGTGCCTGGGCTCAAGAATTCTGCTAGTGACGCAAGAAAATTATTGTTTTGACATTTGGAAACAAAAGGCACTGGGAGGACAGTGTCCTCCCAACGACGAATACGTCGGTCTCACTGCTGGATCACTTTGACAACCTACAACAGTAAATTTCTTCCGACGATAACGAAATGAGGAAAAGCCGGGGGAGATTAATCCTGCTTATGTCGGACTGATAAAATCCGTCACACTGCTGTCTGTCGTTGTTTACAAATCAGGAATGATTGTAAGGGATATTACTCCGGAACTGAAAGTGATACGGAGTTACTTATTTACAAGAAGAACCGTTGGTAGAATAGTAGGCTACAGGCGGATTAAAGGCTGTTAACAAATTCATACAGATGGCAGTGTGCAAATAATGGTGTTACGTACTGTCGCGAATGGTGTTACAGTATACTTAGGAAACCTTTAAGTTGCTTAAGTTACTGCATCAACTAACTCGACTGAGTCACTGCCATAAAAACGAGAAATGAGAGCGGCGATCACACTCATACTTCGACGAAGGAATGTCATTGACGACTTCATTAGAAGAAGCGTATAGTACTCGGTAACTGAATCTGCATGCACAAGGGGATAACACATGCGGATAGATGAGGGTCAGATTACTTCTATTTCTGTTCTACTGTAAGTTAGGTGCGAGGATAGCTTCGAGGACACGTTCCAGCATTACTTGATTTTCCTTTGGTTATGCTACATCCTAAGTGATATTTGCTTTCCCTGTGTAGTGACGCGTAATGACATCATTAACAGCTATAAAAGAAGTTCTTTTGTTTCAATAACAATAAGATGTTGATCCTCGTCCAGTGTTATGAAGTTGACTTGACGATAAAATGTAAGTTTTGATTCTTGGTCACACTATCGATTCTCAAAGTATTTCTCCTATTCCTTCGAAAGTTCAAGCATTACAAGATTATCCTATCCCAACTTCTCTATGCAAGCTTTGAGAAATGCTTGGTTTCATTAACTTTTATCGCCGTTTTATCCCAAATTGATCGTCCATTTTACAACCACTAACGGATTTATTAACTGGTAGTGCTCCAAAGCCATTTTCTATGACAGAAGAAGCAATTTCTGCATTTCATGCCGCTAAAACAGCACTGGTGGATTTCACACTACTCGTTCATCGTATGCCAAACGCTCAACTATCCTTAGTTACGGACGCATCCGATAAAGCCCTCGGTGGACTTCTCCAGCAATATCATAACTCTACTTGGCAACCTTTAGGATTCTTTTCGCTCAAGTTCGGATCGATACTCCCCTCGAGAAATTCGACATTTGGATATTATTTCTCAATTCACTTCCGACATTCGTCATCTTAAAGGCTCTCTTAACAATGCTGCTGATGCACACTCAGGCAACACAGTTAATGCCCT
>JAAAKL020001970.1:0-28128 GCA_010016065.2 Carybdea cf. marsupialis auct. non (Linnaeus, 1758)
AATAGGGGAAAACACCCCCTAAAGGTCATAGAATCTTAGTGAAAATCACACCATCGCATTCAACGTATCAGATACCTTCTCAATGTCAATTCTGATGATTTGGTGTCAGACGAAAAAGCTTTTCAGCACTGACATGTTTTTGCAATTTCGTGCAGCTTTAATTTATTTTTATGGTAAATATTATTTCAGGAATAATACAAAATGGAAATCAAATGAAACTTTTGTGCAGTTCCCCAAAAAAGTGAAATATGCCAAATGAAGTCGCCCACCGTTTAGATTACTTTCCAATCTTGGCATTGTAACTCCTTCCTTATCATCAATGGAATTTTCAATGGGCTTTTGATAGATTTTTTTTTTCCACATGACTATCTTTCAAAGGTCAAGGTAAATGGTTTAAAGAAGCTGGTCGTAAGATGGCCTTGTTCTGAATGTCGATGTCCACTACTTGAGAAATGGGAGTTGATGTAGTGACCATAGGAGACGGAATGTTATGATTGGGTAAAGCCGAAACATAACGGGACTTCGTCGCTTCCGAGTTTGAATTCCGACAGTGAAATATTTCACTTTCTCTAGTAAATTTTCTATTGAAAATTTAAGAAACATTCAATGTACGTTTGTAGTTGCCAGTGGTAGAATGGATGAAAGTGGGATGAGACCAAAGAATCACATACATCGACAACTTCGTCCAAGGACAAGCTACAGCGACATCAAGCGGCTTGCTTACACCAGGTCCTTAACCCGTTTTCACTTAGACCGCCTTTGGTCCGGCATCACGTCACTAGAGTTCGTCGAGGACCTATCGGGCAGGACATTATGAGAAAGTGGTGGCCAGCAGGCGTCATGCACCAACCGTATGGAGTCACACACATCAGTATTCACCACTACAGTATTACCTCAATGACATTAGAAGACAATTTTTTATTCAGCTACAACTTCGAGTAAACTCTGCCTTCTGTCAAATACCAGATCAACATTTACCTTTTCATAAATTTCTAACATTTCGCAAAACGTTTAACTGAAATATGAGCATTTCTTTTTATGCGACATGTTAACTAGATGTTCTTGTTTCACATCATTGACGTTGAAGATCATAGAGTATTCCAATTTATCTTTCTTTCATTTAGAAAACATTGAAGAGCTCTTTCTAAATGTAATTACATAGGAAATATTTTAGTTATTTTATAACTTGTAGTTCAATAATAACAATACCCAATTGTTGTCTGTTAATATCGATTGTCAACATAGTTATATGATATTAATTTTACTGTTTCCCCAACCTTATATTATTAACCCTTTTATTGACTATAACGTGAATAAGGGAAGGTGATTCTTTGCTATCAAATTGAATGTTTCCCGGAATGCTCAACTCAAATCTATAAAGTCATTCCAGCAGCAAGTTAAAAATTGGAATCTAGACCCATTGAAAGGAGCACCTTCAAGCCCTTCTCAACACATCCTGGCCCTGATGACATTGAAATGCATGACGTCATATGACAAGGCAAACATCCTGCCCAGGCCTCCGCAACTTCCAAAGATGCAACTGTTAACAGCAACTTAGCATTCAATCTGCCTTGACTTCAAGTACCGGACAAATGTTGACCATGAATTAAAGGATAAGATATTAGCAACAGCGCTTTCTCTTTTTATCTTCTAAGAGATGGATTCTTGAGAAGGAAAATATGTCCAGACAATTTTCTGTCACTTATGTCTGGTTTAAACACAATAGCTATTTGAAGACTATTGAATTTGCGATGTCTAGCTAGTTGTTAGCACTTCCATCATGAATCAAGTTATGGCTGTTATCATCAGTCTGTCATATTTGAAGTGGTGTTTTCTCTGGAGGGAGTAAGTGGCACTTTACGTTTTGTAAACATCAATACTGGACAGTGCATATAGATCAGGGGTTGCGGACAAATCTAAAGGATTTTTCCAGATGTTAACGAAGGATTTAAATGCGATAGGCTTGGTCAATGCACAGATCGTTTCTTGCACCGAACTACATTCAAGCTACTAAGTACGTGAAATTTACGATGCATGAAGTTCCCGTTTGAGCTTATATCGATTTAGGTCGACCTCAGTAATATGATGGACCTGAGTCGAAAGATCGTCCATGGAACACCTTACGTAACGTGTTGTACTTTTCATGAGACACTCGTAATGCATAAATTATAAATATTTGAAGATTACCATATTTATTTTGTTCGAAAAGAACAAATTTACTAAAACCATTGTTTCGTTGAAGATGACGTCACAAGTAAATAGTTTGACAGACAATACTCTCATTAGTGTACCTTCCGGCGTAAGAGAGACCCAAACAAACAATGTCAGCATCCTTTATACTACACTGCAAAATTCTGCTTAAAGTGGCATACGAAACAGGCAAGCTTTGCGCGCTTGGCTTCTTTCCAGTCGCTACATGCATGGACCATGGACGTCTTCTGCTCAAAAACACCGATTATTATGATGATAATGAACGTACGTTCGTACGTAGAGATATATACCAGTCATTTTGCTGCTAATAATGAATACAAACACGACTTTGGGCTAGTGAGTGCAAGGCAGTGGAGACGTAGTTTGATCCCCTCCAATTCCGTTCAAATGTTCGATTTAATCATCCCCTATTACATACATGGAAACTCTAACCTTACCCTTTCCACAGTTTTGCCTTGCTTCCCTTTCCTCAAACAAAATTATCCGATTGATCATTGATGCAGATAAAGGCTGTTATCGATACTGACCATGAATAAGTGTAGAGCAAGGTCTGCGATACTAACCCAACAAGGATACCAGTTGCATAGGCCCCTTGAAGAACACCTTTTCTTTGAAAAAAGGCTGACATTGTTTTTATTCGGCTCGTGAAAAGATGGACACATGGATTACGCCATTCTTAACATTTGGATAAACCTAAATGAGGTACTTAGTTTGAGAAATGAAAAGATCGATGCAAGAACCAGGCGTGAGGGTATGGTCGTCATAACAGAAGCAATAGTGAGTCTGGGCTCTCAATTTTTTTTATTATATTAGTCCTAGCTGTCCAGTTTTTAATTTAAAGCATGTTCATCAAACGGTTTTCTCTACGGTTTGAACGATTAGCGGTCCCTCAAGAACGAATAGTAGTTGCATTTGCAGCACTTTCAACAATTTTCTCATGTTAGGCTGTGATTTGATAGTCCAACCCTTTGTATCATAAACTATATAAAGTTTACTTGAGGCTTTTGTTTTCATTAAAGACAATGAAGAAAATCCGCATTCGAGACGAGACGAGATGGAAGGATTGTATACGAGCAGATTTGGAGGAGAAGAAATTACGGGAGAACATCGCACTGGACAGATCAACATGGAAGAGGCTCATCAAAAACGGCGACCCCGAATAGGGATGAAGCTGAGAAGAAGAAGAAGAAAAAAATCTGCATTCATAAATAAGATCATAAATAAGATCATAGATAAGATCATACATAAGATCATAAATAAGATCATAAATAAGATCATAGATAAGATCATAGATAAGATCATAGATAAGATCATAGATAATATTAGGGTCGTTAGTGAGGAGATATGCTGCACCATGATATGTCAGCGATATATTAATTTAGATTAAAATAGATATTCACCAAGTTGTGCAGGCAGATCGACAGGAGAGTACAGATGGGTTGTTTACGAAGCACAACAAAGTTTAGAGATAGATATCATATAGCAATTTCTTGTGCTGTATTTCATCACTTCAAAGGGATCGCCATTTTGTTATTTAACAATACCATATCATGTTCTGCAGTTTCATTTTCTACAAAATGTACATTTTTCTTTTACATTATGAAAGGTTTTAGGGTAGATTACATTTCTACAAAATGACATTTTTCTGACATAAGGTAAATTAAATAGTGCCTGTGCACTTTTTACAGTACTTGGGAAAATACATTTCGTCTTTTATGTGCGTAAGGGTAGATCACACTTGTCTTGTTGTATCAACGTCAATAACTGTGAAATACGAGCGCATAATGGTTAACACAACGTTTCGACACCGTCGGGATGCCATCATCAAGTAATATTAAAAGATATGCAACCGCTACAAATTCACTAACCTAAAAATGGTCCCGTGTGACAAATAAAATTTAACAGATTCCCACGGAATTATACAAATTATTTAGCTTTGATCAAATCTGTTTTAACATTCAGCGTAGGCATTTTGGGAACAGGGCGGAATAGGAAGGTCATGTGCTATAAAAATACTTGATTTCCTTTATGTCACGGCTAAGACCCTCCTTTTTGTATGTATCTTGAAATATCTACTGCAATTGGTATGATAGAATTATTTCTTTTGGAAATGACCAATAACATCAGCACAATCTAGACGTGTAATTACTTGGCGGGAATGTCTTGCAGGTAGTCGACGCAATGCTGAATCCACTTTCTCATTAAACAATAAGAAAAGGAAATGGAACCAGTACGTCTCCCTATATAGCATCAGCGGTGATGCCAAACCTTTCTGTTTCTCTACCCGGTGTCATGATTCTAGCTTGGCTTCAGTAGTCTCAAGTAGTTTTTGAGGTATCCCATATACTTCCAGTATTTCCTATCTTGCCTCTGAGTATGTGGCTAAATGCCTTTCTGCCCTTGTTCTACAACAGTCTATATGATTTAGTATAATGCATCTTAGCTATAGGACATATAAGACAAAATACTCCAAACGTATTTTTAATAGAAATGTCACCAAAGTTAAGCAGTGAAATTTTATGAGTGACCACTATCAAGGATTGTCACGCACAATTATGGCGGAGTGTGGGGAATTTTTCGAAGAATTCTGGTGTCCTAATCAACAGCTCCTTGAAGTGGTATTTTCTTCACTAAGATAGAACGAACGATTCACTTCTTGCTTTTTTGTAGAGATATTGTACATTATATCATTTCCACTTCTTGGACAATGGGAAAACCTTTTTCCTCGTAACGTGTAGAAGTCGTAATTCTGAATAAAAGACACTTCAGAAAATTTCGATTGTTTTTGATTTTGTGACTTAAATCGTTTATGGCAGCAGCTACCTGTAACCTTATTGCGTCAAGGCAGGGGTACCCTATTCTGATGGTGCAAAAATAAATGATATCTAACATGATACTGTTACAAAGTACAGTTAATCGGCCTCTTGAAAAGTTTCCAGGGATAGCATTTGCTACTTTTATTAGGCCCCTGTAGGTCCACTCCAAAAGAGGCTGCCAACAAAAGGATCTTCCTTAATTAAACACGGGAATCCGCAGAATTTTAGTTAGCTATTTTTTGGGGGGTGGTGGGGTGGTTGGGCCCTTGGCCAATCCATCGTTTACAATCTTCTTTAGCATGAGTTATACTTATAACTAACATGTCAATATACCTAGAGGTTTCCAAGGGAAATTTTACGACGAAAGAAATCCCTCCATTTAAAGCAGTGGGAAAGTGATGACGTCAGAAATAAAAAGTGGAAGTAGCAAGATTTGACTTAAGATATCTAAAGTCAACCCTACAATAGGCTGTTTCGCAAAATACCAGACCTGCTGTGTACATAGTGTTTCAACTAGAGGCGCCTGAATTTCATAAATCTCTGGTCAAAAGTCTGTAGATATTCCTTGGTTCCTATCATTAAGAACCAGCATCAAAACACAAGGTTTTGTTAGAGACATTTAAAACTTTGAATGCTGATATCTAGGTGTTGGGAAACGGAAATACTCTCAGTTTGGGTCATTGACGTTCTTACTAATTGGGCAACATGAAAATAGGGTATTTCTTCAATAATCCAAACATTTTCAAAATCGTGACGTCACACTTTCCCTTCGCACACACTTGTGCATATGTAGTGGCATGTGTTAAGGGAATATCCGTCACAGTGTTTTGATAGTGCAGAGTAGCATTCCTTATTGTGAAAAAGGGGTCATAGTCCATTACATCGACAATATTTCTTAATAGTGTTGATTTAAAACACATGCGCTTGGCCTTTCGGAAATGTACACACAACATCGCACATCAACATATTATCAAGGCGAAAAAAAATTTCTTGGTACCTTTTGAAAGATACCGAAGCCATAGAAGGTGTGACGAGAGGCGTGTAAAACTAGACTGTATATCTGACGATAGAATGGTGGTTTTTACAAAATAGAAATGCTGAGTTTGGACTTTGGTATTTGCACTAACAAAAGTCACAAACCGGAGTATAGTTAGAAATCAACACATGGCATTGTCAACAAGGGGCCAAAGTGATTTCTGGGGTGATTAAAAATTTGGTTGCAGCTAGTTGACAAAAAAGATGTCTAGCGATTTATTGAAGCTGCCCCTGTCTATAACTAGCCACCCCATATTTATGCCATTGCAGGAGACGATGACCATATTCCAGGAAATGCCTTAAAACACTAACTCCTCTGTTGACCAAATAGCAGTTCAACTAGTAACAATATATCGCTATAGCCCTCTCACATGTTACACTTTTATGCAGAAAAATCTGTGTTTCTGCTCTTGTACAGCTTTTTGGATTCAGGAATCGGAGCAATAAAGATTTTACGCCAGGATTCTACTTTTGGGTTCAAAACACCCTAAGAACCCATTTCTTGTTATCATTGATTTATCACGACCTTCGATATCTGGAAAATTTCACATCTTTGAAGATAAACTTGTTTCAATTTGCGGAAACGACAATGAAAACAAAAACTCCTCCTAACCATCAGTAAGGTTGTACCCTGGTAACTAAAATGATCATGATCTTCCTGTGATCCCAAGGAAGAGTTCTGCTTAAGTTGCTTTGTGTCATGCACCATGTGGAACAAGAACAGTAAATCATAATGCAACAATGGGTTATTGTAGCAGCGTGTTGTGTTCCCCCTGAACGAACTACTAAAAATAAAATAGCTATTTCTCTGTTGCTTCGCGCGTAGAGCGAGGGTGTTACTGCTCACCTTATTATCACTGCCATTCTCACCACGGCCAAAACAAGGTAACAACAAGTTGAAAAGTAGAGCGCTAAATAGCTGGCAAAGTTACCACCCACTAATCCGCCATGTTTCTGCACTGCATGCAGTCCGTAGTTCCCGAGTTGAGCCCTCATCAAACAAGTGGCCTGAGTGAGATTCCAAAACGTTGAGACGAAATTCTCATGTGATTTGAGCAGAGGTCAGGACGATCCCTTTTGACTTCTGATGATTATGCAATAACTGTCCGCGCTTTCGAAAGAGCACTCCACGGTTATTGACAAGGATGCCCAAGGAGCCGTACCTATTGTCAGTCAGACAATAGTTGTGTAGCCGGAGGAGGGTATAAAAGACGTCATACTGGAAGACAGACAGAATGTCACATGTTGCCTTCCACTTCGTAGGTTGATAGAAACGGCTGTACTAACCATGGGCTTCAATGGTGTCACATACCCCAACGTTTTACCTAAGTTTAGTCAGTTAAATATCAAGTTGATAATTTCTGTCCATTTCTTCAAATTATTGATAAGGCCCATGATGTATATAGAATTGCATAGTGTTAAAAGACCACGAAGGCAAAAAGGGTTTAAAAAGACTGAAATATGTTGTCGTCAGACTTATTAGTAGTATTAGTATTAGTATTAAGTATTTAGTACGGGGGAAGATTTAAGTCATTCAAGAGTAGCGACCATAGAAATAAGAGGTCCTCTTATTTCTATGGTAGCGACACTTGAGGCTCTAGAGGCTGCTGTGCTTTGGCCTGAATACATTATTAAAGGCCCTTGTGATGTCATGCACCATAAGAGCCGTCAAGCGAGGTGTAGCAAATGGTCTTCCCTCCAAATGGATCTATCTTCTAACTAACAGTTAAAAATGCGTTCAGTAACGAATTTGTTTCGATAAACATTTTCGCCAGACACTGAGTACAAAAATCGTCTGGAGTGAAAGTATTGCGCAATCTACATACATTACAAGATCAATTTGTGAAATACATGTGGTTTTTTGTTAACATGGAAACGCGGGGAGTTTCGTCACGATCCGGTCACCCCCTTCTTTAAAGCGACACAATAGCACAGTTTGAAGACGTAGTGTGGTGGCGATAGTTCTTTACTTTCTAGCGACTCCCATTGGCACCATTATTGTTGACGCCGAGCTTGAAATTTTGCAGTTTTCACTTTCCACAATGCCCGGAAAAGGCATTTTGATGTTTCGCAATAATTCTAGGGAAACAGTTGTTTGAAATTTCCTGGCTAGACGGCTACCGACAAACCTCAGATCTTCTGGCTATGCGTGTAGATTTGAAAACGGTTTTGACCTCTGTGTTGAAAGTTGGACGGACAAGACAATTTCAGATGACCGATCATTCGCGTCACGTTATTAAAATGCTTGTTGTTGTTTTTAAAAAAATCAAGACTTTGAGTTCTTAACTACAAATTTTCTAGATTCACGAGGTCATATACACTATGTTGCGATCTCTGTAAAATTCCTTTTCTGGCGCAGATTTAGAGCCGGTCTGACAACGTGGTTGATAGCATCCATGTTTACACACGTCGTTGAAGGGGAAAGGGTTCTTTAGCAACCGCCGAAGTTGCAATGTTTAAAGATAATAACGTCAAACGTCATGATAATCAGTCTCGTCTTCAGTTTCACCCTCCGTCTTTACTCACTTGATGTCGTGATCAAAGCAAGCGATGGATAAATCCCTGATGTTATCTTTGAGCACATAAATTATATTGACAATTCAGGCACGTAGCTCCGGGGGTCATAGGGCCATAACAGTTCTATTCTTCGTTGGCCTAAGTTTAAACTCTCTCTCTCCCATGGAAAGTTGACACTTTATTATAACCCCTCTTCCATTTACAAACACCAAGCGAACTCCCTGTAACCATAGATGAATAATGTGCTGGGGAAGGATTTTATGCAGCGATCCTTTCCTGGGTATTACGCAAACAAAAATGACGTAAAAATGTTTTATTACGTCATTTTGACCGCAGCAGCCAATCATCTACAACAATGTTTAGGTCACTGACGTCATTAGTGTCTGATAATGTATCTGTATGTACATGCACCTGATTTTGTTTACTTCCAGATTATGTGTTTGTTTGTAGATGAAAGAGTTATGTTGCCCAACTGTTTTAAAACAAAAATCTTTGAGACCATGTCCTAAGTTGAATCCTTGAAAAATACGCTCTTATTTTTACTTAAGTGTATGTTTAAGGACGCGAACTTGGATTCTGCCAAATTTTATGGCTAAACTAAGGATAAGAAGAACCAAACACAAGGTTTGTAGATGAAACACGATGAAACATTATATTTTATGAGCTTTGGATAAACTAATACCAAATACAAAACGAAAACAAAACAGGCTGGGCTAATTCCTGGACGTTTACGTTTGCAAATAGTTGATCAGAGAATGGTGACAGAATACATCAAAAACTCATAAAATAACCTGTTTCCTCATGTTTCATCTACACTCCTTGAGCAGGGTACTTATTTTCATTCTATATATGAATGTATAATATACCCTCTTCACTTCCTCCCCTCACCACGGACAAAGAGTGGTTCCCTGTTCTAAGATCTTTAACCTGTCTGTATTAAGCACAGATTAAGGACATCTCACCCTGATAACGGACGAGAATTTAAAAGAAGCAGAGCCACAATACGACAAACACTGATTTCCGTCATCCGCAGCTAACACAGCAGTTTAGTTCAGCAGTTCAGAGTTTTCTTATTGAGAAACCAATTTGGAATATCGTAAATTCAGATGAGATACTAGGAGATACGACCTTCTAGGCGATATGCTGCATCCATGAGGCATCCCATGGTTGGTTGTATCAGTAGATTTCCATTTTCTCATTTGATCATGAAGCTTATGACCAGTGGTGTGCCCAGCCATCTCAAACGAGGGAGGGAGGTGGGTACGAATATCGTTCAAGAAACTACTCCCTGCTTTGAAACTATAAAATTTTGCAAAAATTGCAGCCAAGGTTACTGTTAAGACTCCCTAACGCAAGAGGAATCTTAACAATACTGTTGTTCCTTATAGTAGCTTCCAACCCAGTTTGCCCGTCCAGTGAAGAGGAAAAGTGACTTCGCGATTTTGAAAATGTTTTAAGTATGAAAAAATACTCAATTTTCATGTTGCTCTTTTAGTAAGAACTTAAATGGCCAAAATAAAAGAGTGGTGCACTTTCCCAATGCCGAGGTATCAGCTTTCAAAGTTTTAAATCTCTCTAACAAAACCTTTTTATTTGATTCCTAACCTAAGTAACTTAGCTTTGGGCCCCTTCTCGGAAAACGAGACCAGAAAGAGAGAATTCATGGCATCCATTGGCTGAATCATGTCAATGGTCATATCCTTTCAAAATTCAAGAACAAGACAGATCACTTCAAACTGGAAATTACAACGTAGGTTGTAGTGGGTACTGTCACGCCCGGAATCCCCCCTTTGCCCATTTTGACGCCCCTCCTTTAGTGCTACCAAAGCTTTGCGACTGTGTTTATGCGAGGGAGACATCAAAGAAAACTAAAATTTTTATTTTGCTACTGGTAGTTTCACGTCTTTGTTGATCATGAGGTAAAACGAATGCCACAAATATAATTGATACACGCATAAATATGATGTAAATCGCATCTGCAGAAGAATCGTATATATCTGCTATATCTTACTGTAAACCTAAACAGCCTGCAGATGAAAATAGTAGAGCCACGAAAAATCTCTGTGTGAATTGGCCTTCGCTTATTCTCAGCTTCTCCAAGTAGGTACGAGAGTGTGCAAGGAGTCAGAACCGTGTTGACATTTAATCAGGTGTGTATAGAAATAGACCTGAAGGGCGAGTGCAAACTGAGTAATACTGTCACCTTGTTTCACAACTTTACCAGACTTTCTTCGGCATTTGCACAGCTAGGTTTGTTGACCTTCTTCCTTAGAGAGATAAGCCGTAGATATATTTTTATATGTACAGTTTACATGAAATCAATGGCGTTCTCATTCAACGTTAGCGGCATCAACCTTCTTGCTACTCTGATTTGTCGTAAAGTGTTAGGAGTAGCTTCGCACGACCAGCCAGAGACAGCGGGAAAGGGTGAGCTTTCAACAAATGCCAGGACGAATTTGGTTCGGTTGGGGGGTAAAATATTGCCTATGTGGAGAGATGAACGTCGATAAAACCTATTATTCTTCGGACGCTGCAGTTCAGTGGATATCGATATGCTGATTTCTAATGTTATCTGATGCTAGCGATTTGTAGAGCTTGTTGTTAAACGGAAAACATTTTCTTGTATGTTACTTGACTTGGAGGCCTCGTTTGTAGACAATTCGTAGACCCTTGCGGTTATTGGTTGTTGAAGGTCGTACTGTGAACTATCGAGGCAGGAGTTGAATGAAAGGAGATTAAAAGAGAGCTATCTGTAGTGCAAGGTAACAGACCACCGCCGTACAGGAGTATGGATATCAATTATGCAACGATAATTAGGCAAGGATTTGGCTTTTAGCTTATCTCCATCTGCAGGGACGTCATTCAAAGATGCAAATGTAATACGCGAAGTGACTAAGCAACTAGGAAAATGATCTGCGTCGTTGATGGCTTATGAAGCGCCTACATCAACTGTTTCAATTCTCTTATGAATAGTGCTAGTCATGAAGCGTCTGGGACTAGTATTTATGAATACCAGAGAGCATTTTTTTCTCTCATATTCAGTTTAAGGAAGAGGACGCTTTTCACTCATCCAGAACAAGAATCATTCGTGAGACATCGTCACTGAATAGAGTGACAAGAAAGAAATAATTCGGATCCCGATATCATCAGTGACTTATTTTCATTTAGTCGTTCTTACCAGTTTGTATCCCAAGGGAAGCAAGGCTTGGGAATATCGAAATGGGTCGTTTACACTGCTACTGTATATTGGTTTTATCAGTATTTATCACAACAAGTAACGAGAGACCTTTGGCGGATGGAGCGGTCAAGGATGCCAGTGGCCGACCAAGGCTGATTTCAATCAACGCAGTTGTGGTAATGGTTATGACAATTAACTCATTTATTCCTACTTTTTCTCTCCCCTGTGAACAGGGATGTGTTGTTTTATTTCTTCTTTAACTACTATAGCTTCTCACTCTATATTCTTAAGAATCTACTTATCGTGTTTTAAATGGTATATAGTTTGTTTTTATAGGACCAGAGCTGTGCTTTTTGCATTTTTTGTCAACAGGCTGGTCAAGCTTTGAATTTTCCAGTCATGTTTTGTTGCAACTCGTTTGGCAGTACATATGGATTGATGTATTCCAGATATATGACCCCATATTGCTGCTTTATAAAGCACCTTTTGTACTGTCGTGTCATGAAAGCTGCATATTTTCAGATTTAAAAAAATGCTATTGAAACCTAGATTATTTTCATGTCATCGCAAGGTTCAGTTATCATTATTAGTGCGTTTACCAGAACAGGAAGACTTGGTCGATTTATTTTGGTTTGGATTTACCTCGATCATAAATACCATGCTCTTTAGGGGGAGCAGACAAGCCATTTGCAGGTTTTTTGTAAAAAATTACGATATGTGGACTGAAATCAGAGGTAGTGGAGTTGATTCTAATCCAGTGGTGGTGATAAGTTATTAGGGTACTACTTCAAAATCTCGAGTCCCCTTACGTTCATAGAATCTGCAATAGCAAGGGTTATCCTTACTATTCATTAATAATTACAAGTTCATGTCAATTTATCTATGTCAAATATTTCAAAACACTTTATATCTGTTGAACACGGTGAACATATAAACAATAGAGCCCTTGAATTACATTGAAGTAAATATGGTCTCGCCGAGGTTCTGTTATGTTGCCGATGTTTTTATATTTCCTTTTGCGATACTCGTTATTCCCAAATCTGATTTTGGAAGATTTTATCCGATATTCATTTTGTACATAAATAAGGATAGCAGTAATAAGCCATTACTACTGAAATATAGTATTTTACAAGGGGTTGCAATACTGCAATAAGGATGATACTAGTACCTAACCACTTACATATGCTAAGCGTCTCCTATAGCTTACCATAAAACGTATTGTATATTACAGTATTTTAAAGAAAAGACTATCAGATAAATCAGGTATCAGGTACTACGTGATGTCTGGTGCACACATTTATTCCATGCCCTTTATATGACACGTTTCAACATGTGTCATGAAAACGATGGCAAGAAATGCGAGTAAAGTGCCAGGAAATAAAAATACAAATCTGTCATCCGAAATTACTCTCAAAAATGAGAAAAGTAAGAAAACGGGGTTTCATCTGCTCTCAAGAGACTACACCGATAGGCGATGGGTCTACATATATGTAGTTGTAATGGGCCCTGCAAAACACCTTTCTGATAGGGGGACTACGCCTAGTGAAAACTAAGAAATTTACAAGGTGTCCTATTAGTATCTTAAGTATCTGGTCGAATTCTGTTATTTTTTTTTACCATTGTCTTTGCACCAGGTAATTCACTATCCACATAACTCACTTTTAAAACCAGGTAGCTTTTGTGATATTCTTCATATTTATAATGCTAGTTTTCTGTGAAATTATTGACGGTGGTTTATCAAGGCATGAAAGTGAATATAGTTTTGCTCAGTGTGTTTCGTCCGACCGCAGTTTAAAACTGGTCAAGTTACTTAATTTAACTGAATTAGTTGCTGTAAACAGATCGAGATTTTAAGACATTATCTTCCGAAAAGTGCACACACACTACGGAGTGCTACTCAAGACAGCAGTTTTCTCTCTCGATAAATGAACTAGTTTCAATAGTTAACACAGGTGGTGAGCTCTGTATCTTCTTGAACTTTTTAAGTACTCATTCGTCAACGGTTTAACAAAACGCAGTTAATTATAATATTTCTTTGTGCGAGTATTGACTCTGCGGCATCAAAGCTTGTATACCCGGTCATTGCATTATCACCCTGATATGTTAATTCTGCATCACGAAATGAGAAAACACTTCAGTTTCTTTTCATGGTCAGGGGCGTTGAAGGAGTACGTGCAAACGTCTCCTTGGAAGATGTGGCTTTCCTATTAACAACCGCCAGAATTTCGACTCTCAAAATCTCAAATCATCACACTCTTCGCTGGAATTCGTCCTGCTTTTATACGGTTCTCTCTCTGAATGCTCTGAGTAGGCTTTTTAATCAGAAACTGATAAAGACGTGAACGCATTCAAAATGGCACGCATTAAAAAGTAACCCAAGATCGACTAGATCATCTGAGTGCGTTATCCCCTCCCCCTCCCTATATGAGGGAAGGAATGGAAGCATGCCAGGATATCAGTATACCTGTCACCCTGCAGGGGCAAAGTTAGCAGCCAAAATATCTTGTAGTTGAAGGATAAAAAAGTTAATCGAAAGACACGTTTTTCTTGAAGCATGACGCGAGATTAACGGGTTGTATAAACATGAACTGTTCTTATTCGAATCGATGGTAGTTTAACAACATGTTACTCGTATTTTTGGTTAGAGCAAGTCTATTGTACTGTAAAACATGACAGCGGCAGGCGGTTTAGTTTTAGCAGAATTGAGAGTCGGTAGTGAGAACCATGGATTTCGCCGATGTTGGTAAAGAATCTGTGGAAGTTTATAGATGGCTATTTGTAGGTGAATGACAGAAGATCTATCAAGATTTTCTTTATAATAGGTGTTTGTAAGTTCAGCCACTATACTATGACATTGTAACATTTGTGCAGCAGGGGTTTAGTTCATTGACTTACCAAACAGGTAATTCTTCCGAATCCGTTTTGTGAATTTTCCGAATATCATAATTTGTGTTTAGTCGATGTCAAGTAATCTCATCAACTAACAGAACGGTCACACGTGGTGAAGACGTTTGCACGGGTATAACGAAAGCAACATTGTTGTTGTGTCTGAGCTCTCACATTTCCTCGAGTTATCTTGACACATCTTCGTGTAGAATTTCGGTAGAAACGTAAAACAAGTGACCTTTCATCTATATGGAGCTATTGTCTTGAATGAGGAGTAAATCACTTACCATAAGATCGTACTAAATCTACTAGATTTCTCATGGATCTCTATTAAAGCACTGATATTATGCGAGATTTATTGGGACGGACTGAACCATCGAATTTCGTGGACCATTGGAGATGATTTTGGAGGCACTTTAAACAAATAAACGTAGGGATTTGGGGAGGTGCGTTCCTGCTGTAAATATGACTGACGCCATATGTACACTAAGGTTTACTCGTGATACCAATTGTTCCATTTTTAAGTTTTAACGTGAGGCCTATAACCACATAGGTATTGTTCATTGTGTGTGATATCAGCGAGAGGAGGAGATGCATGTCTGTGGCCTTGAGGGTTTCGTGTGTTCATCATTGCAGCCCACCCAAACCAAAGACAAGTTGCTATTGTAACCCAGAGGCTGAATTCACTGCAGAGAACTTAGATGTATCCTGTCTGCAGGAAGTAAGTTCCAATTTGGCTTATTACGAGATGATAAGAGAAGAAGCAGGGCTTGTTGGGATGTATTTCGTATTATTCAGACGGTTAAAGTAGACAAATGTTGAAGCAACCATCGCAATCTCTCATCGTACCTCCTGATAAGCAGACAGGCATACCCATGGGTAGAAGCAGGCTCCCAAGGGGCCACAGAAATCATTAAGATTGCTTGATTAACTAAATTATTTATTTCCACCCTCACACTTCCCTTGTTTACATTTTAACGTTTGTAATAGTTAACTCTGACTTATCTAAGGCATTTTCGTGGGCGTCTGATTTGTTCATCGTGTTATGGCCTCATGAGTTATTTCTCATTGCAACACAGACTGGTATTAATAGGAAGGAATTTAACACATTTACTGATACTTAGTATTTATTTCTTCACGGGAAAGGTGTTGTAGACGGGTCCAGTTAGACATGCGACGTAAGTATTACTCGTAGACTACTAATATTTGTTAGTTTTGTACACACCTTTTCCATTGGTATGCTGCGCTAATACGGGTCGAAGATATAGAGGGAGGTAGTAAATGCCCCATCCTTTTCTCCCGTGGCGCTTTGTTTGGCCTTATCTTAAAGTTATCTGTATCTCAAAATATGTTGCCCCCTTTCAACTTTCGAAATTGTCGGTGTTGTGGGCGTAAGGGAATGGTAAATCACTCGTCAGAGAAATGGGAAAGATTTCTGTTAAAACTATAGGATTGTGTTAAAGATTTCTGTTTGAAAGAAGTGATAGCCCACGAGTGTGTACGAGATTTCTTTAATGTGATTGATGCCCGAGGCGAGTGTCGCAATATGGCGATGAAAGTGTGTAGGGTAGTATACTAGCTTGACTGATCAATCTTAAGAGAAGGAATAATTAAAGCTTACGAACCTGTATTTTCCTTTTTGTTGTGGATAACCAGTTTACATACTGTATGTGCTTATGTCATCTTTGATGCAATTCTAGTTTGGCTGTAACACTATAATCGACTGGTTTTTAATCTATTGTTCCGTAGAGTTACCTGGTGAAATTTGGGTACCTAGAAGAGAGAAGAACTAAATCAAAAGTGGTTTCGAACGCGTCGAAACCGCAGGCCAAAGGCACTTCTATAGCAGGCACAACGATGCCTGTATCGACCGGACCTAGAAGTCCAGAAAGTTTTCAAAGCCCCTATTCAGATCGTGAGATTTACCGTGCTTTGCTAGACTATCAGAACTATATGTCGCTTCAGCCGACAGGAAAGTTAGATGCTCCAACGATTAAGGCCATGCAGAATCCACGATGTGGAGTGAAGGACAAGTCACCGCATGCGCCGTGGATGTCAGAGAGAATAAGACGACGACGTCGATATGTTATCGAGGGAAGCAAATGGTCGAAAATGCAACTGACCTATAAAATTACACAACCAAGTCTAAAACTGTCCTATTATTTGGTCAACAAAACCATCTGGGAAGCATTCAGACGATGGGCAGAGGTTTGCCCCCTTAGTTTTCGTTATACAGATAATTCAAATACGGCGGATATCATTATTAGGTTTGCTTCAGGTAAGTGAAATTAAGATAAACCTTCCTTGTATGTATTGTATGGTGAGTCGTCGAATCTTATTATACCTATTAAGAGAATTAATTCTCAGTTAAGAGAGGGATTACTGATGGAAGCAGAGTGAATATACGAAGACGGGTTCCAACTTCCTTATTTGTTTGTTGAGTCTATCAACTGTCGGTCGTTGCGCAGTTCAATCAAAACCTGAGTCTTTGATATGACATTCCAGAGTAGTTAATATCGCTTAACCATTCTCGGTATGCAAGGACATCTCCCAAATTTTCGAAATTGTTAGTGTCTTTTCTCTCATCAGGATCAGAGCACGTGTATCATCAACATGAAAGCCACCGCTGATCGCCCAAGAAAACCACATCACCAAACAATATGTGATGAACTCTCATTTGATAAGATCGAATGAATTTCCGAAACGGGGATGCTGATGCTACCCACTGTTGTCAAATTTAAACGTACTACAACAGACCATATGCGTGGTGGTGCGACGCTTGGTTCGCTGCACGCAAACACGCACGTTACGATATCGCACTTCAGTAGACCTATCAGTTACAAGAATGACATGTTTGGAACAGTACGGTTGTTGTATGACGACCATTTTGGTTTAGAAACAAACTGTTAGTTTGAACGAGGGCAAGAGGCTATGCCCGTTAACGAGTTTCGCAGTTTTTTTATGTTAGGACAAAAATCTCAACTTGAGAATCTCTTGACACAGTAACGGAGCACAAAACTAACCATTGTTTCTTCCGATTGCTTGGTATTTATTCGTGATGATAACATTGTACTGGGTATCACCCCTCCCCCCCTCTGTCTTGCATGACGCAAAGCATACATCGTGTAATTATATCTAACTTTCCCGTCGCCTTGTAGAGTTTTTGCCATATTTTTGTCTTACTTCCGTACGATATTTGTACTCAGTAGCATGTCTACCTTTATATAAGAGAAGAAAGCTGACTCCCAAAAGGCCGAGGTGATACATAAATATACCATTTGTAACATTTTCTAGTCATACTTTCCTTAGATCCATGGAAAAACGATATTTTATGAGAAAGAGATCCTTGCATTCTAGCATTTAGATAGATTCAAATTGAAGGCCAGGTTGAAATGTCCCAGCTCATCGATGCGTTCAAAAAATTTTGAGTTGAAAAGATAAATGGGTCTGTGGGTAATATTTTACAGTTACGAGGTTGTTTGTGGTATGTTTATGTACCTACAGCAGATCATTCAGAAGATTGTATACACAAGAGGCATGCAGTTAGGCGAAGGGGCAAACGGAAATTACATATTTAAAATGCTTCTAAGGTAAAAAAAAATTGTGGAATAGGTTTAACAAGTAAAAAGCCTTATGATGCTGTACCAGGTGTACAGGCGTTCATAACCGTTTACGATCCTTGAGATAAAGAACGAGACTGATCGTTTCTCTATGAAGAACTCGCAAAATGAGTTGCAGCAAGTTTTGTATAGCTTGCCAAGAAACCTCCGTTAAGTTGTGTTACCCATTTTCCATTCAAGACTGCTTTACGACTAGTTATGATTTCAAGCAAGATGGGATTTATTCTTTGTGTCTTGAAAGGATATAAAGATATTGTGGAAGCTGGAGATTAAGCCCTCCCTAATTTATTCGTCTTAAAAATCAGGTCCATTCATTTTTTTTTCATGAGACATTCTTGACATTTCGTCTGCTCTCTTAAGAGTTTTAGATCAAACTTCAAAACGTTACAGTAATTTAAATGCTCGAGGCACCAGGATAATCTCTGTTTATCTTCGGATGGTGGTTTCGCTACCGTACTACCGTCGATCGTTTTGCTCCTAACGCAGTAGATCAGATATCCAAAGTAAATAGTGCAATGACAGTAGCTCCATTCAGAAATGTAATGAAGCGGTATCTGATCACACGTAGCTCATAAAACTGATTCCAAGTCATTATCACATGGTTGTCCATGATACACAAAGCTCTACCGGAAATCCTAAGCATCCTTAAGGGTTTTCTTGACCATAGGGTTGGTCAGAAATCAAGCAGTGGATTTAAGGGGCTTGCTGTACGCATTAAGACCGAAATAGAGGAATTGCTTAGAACAAGGAAAAGTCAATGAAAGAGAGAGAATGAACTTCCATTAAATCTTGCATTATCCAAAGGAGATGATATTGATTCACCATTGTGAGTCGGTGAGCATGTGATACAAAAAAGCTGACACGGGTATCACTACCGGTCAACTTATTTTCCTCTCGGTTAATTTTGATTGCGTTAGCAATCTTACTCTTGGGAATCAAGTAAATAACAGTCCTCTAGCTCAATTATCTATTAGAGGCTGCCACTTAACCGGTCAAAAACATTACATGGTTTAGTCGTATTCCGTTAATACATATATACATATATAATACATATATTATATATGTATAATTTATATATTGAATAATATATATTATATATAATATATTACATATAATACATATATTGAATAACGCATGGATGTTATTAAGAGCTATATATATATGTATTTATAATATATAGATGTATGATATATGATAAAAAATACAAAAGGATACATTAAATAACAAACGCATGCCTTTTATGATAACATCAAACGGGAATGCACATATTTTCTAAGTGAGTAGAATAGAAAGATGTAGGTTCATAGTTTGAATATGTAACCTGAAGAAGACAATTGTATTGAGGGGTTGTTAAAACACCATCTGGTTTTATTTCTGTGTCTATTGCGAGTTGGCTTTTTCATTCCATAACTTATAATTTTATGCATAGAAAGGATATGTCAGCCCTTGAATCCATAAACGGATCGTTGATGTTGAGGTTGGAAGGACTTAATTTTATGATAGCATTAATATATATATATGTATCATATATATGTATTATATATATGTATATGTATATGTATATACATATTGAAGATCTTTTAGTATCAGTGGTAGGCAGTAGGAAAATATGGCAGTTGATATAGGCAAATATCAGAACAATTCTTCTCATCTTTGGCAGACTTATAGCAATACAGTGAAAATACGCTATTTCTTAGCTTGCGTCCATTTACTCGACACTTTCATTTGGCAATGTTTATGTAAAAGTGATGCAAATTTTACTACCTGTGCAGCAAAGAGTTTGGGAAATGGTGTCATTTTTCCTTACAAAAACTGCCCAGATTGAAAGATGACATGATTTCATTTCGCTTGTCGATGCATAGCTTGCGAACGCCAGTGTGATATCAAAAACATTTGACGTACAGATTGCCAACATACAATTTCTGCAAGACAAGATTTCGTTTCCTCTAGTGAGAACGAGTATACTGATTTGAAACGAAGTCCTACATCATTAAAGATCGCACATTTGTTATATCTTTTACCAGGGGCTTTATGAATGTGGTCTGGTCCTCTTCAGCAACATTTTTTATGAAGTGATGGCTTCTTGTCAGTACATTCTACTTGTAAAAATTAAGTGTAATTACTTTGTGATGACATGACAATAGAATTATGGGCTAATGGGAATTTGCAGTTAATTTCCTTAACTTAGAGAAATTCAGTGAATTCTACATTTAAGATTGTAAGAACTTCAATTATTACTGGACGTCAGTCAGTTGGGAAGGTCAACTTACGTGAGAAGTACAGAGGCTGGAGTCAGATGAGCAAGTGCAGAATTCGTGTTTCTCAAGAAGAAACGAGCATATGGCGTTTTTAAGCGAGACTTTGTTTACTAGTCTAGATATTGACGTGACCAATTTTGAAATAATAGAAAAGGGATTTTAGGATGATATATTTACATATTCAGATGATAAAGACGTTATATAAACTGTGCTAGTAAATTGTTGAATGGATTAATATTGACTCGGATTGTTTTGTGGTCTGTAATTGCCAATAAGATGGTTGCATGAAAAGGGCGGTCAACCTTTGTGCGTCTTTCAGTCATTCATTGCTTTTCCTTTCAGTTATCATCTTTCATTATTGTTTCTATGTTTCCTACCCTGAATGATTTCTTCTTGTTTAAAGAGAGGTCTTTTTTCGTCCATGATACCAGGGGTGATTGTATCTATCTATCTATATCTCTATTGATTTATTTGATGTTCATTTCCCGTCCTCGTAGTAGGACTGTTGATAAATGATGTTGTTAAGAGGTTACCAAATCACGTAGAAAACTCCGGATGCAATTATCTAAATAATAAAAACGGACCTCTTTCATCAAAGCTGCCCGTTAACCTTTCGCCTCACCTCCCTTGTCATTGCGGTGATTTCATCCCTTTGTTACCCAAGATTCTTACGTATCCAATCTCCCGCTCTGTCTTTCTTGTTTTGAGAAAGCCCTGTTCCTTTCCGATGTTCTTCAAAAATAGATAGAAATGCACAGGTCAGGTAAAACATTCAAAGGGGGTATGGGTTCATTATGGTTTGAAATGGAGCGGGCGTGGCCGCAGAAAATCCTAGCTTCCAACCATTGGTTACGCAGATTTTGAGGGGTTTTTTTGTACATCGAGACACATTAATCAGTTCAGGTAGGCGAGTCGTTTGAGCCACGAATTCGGCTTCCTCATCGACTTACTTTAATGCACATGAAGGTTATTCGGTGGAATACATCCTTCCTTGTATCTGCAGACGCAGCCTACGATGACTTCAATAGTAGCGTGGCACTTGTACAAAACAGCAAGTTAGGTAGTGATATAACACTCTTTGGTTAAGTTTTAAATGGAAAATAATAAGATCACGGTAGGGAAAGTAATTATTATGAACTGAAGTGCACTTTTCATAAATAGGGTATATAACTATTAGTTGTTTATCAACATCGTTGGAATGTTTACTAAATACGGAGCGTAAGTCGTAACTTCAGATATTTCAAGTATTTTAGAAGGACTGATCGCAGTTTTATCTCGGAATGACTTCAATGGCCATTGCAAGCCATTAGTGATTTTGCAGAATGAGAAAAATTGGAATAATGGAATATATACTAAGTTCTCGCGTAAGTTACAGGCACAGTTTATTAGACGCTGTGGTTAGCCAGGTACTCGCCAATGGGACTAATGTTGGCTTGTCGTTTGTAAGGGTCTTTTTAATACAGAGTGGAAAAGCCTCATTAGAATTTATGATACCAGGGCAGAGTTGAATTAAATAAAATTGAATAGAATAGACTATGATCAAGCGCAGCTATAGTTTCGTAATTGTTAGAAGCAGAGTGCCAGGCGACCAATTATTTTCCATTTTGTGGATATTGCTTTGTCTTCTAGTCATATGCACTATCTGTACTTTGCCAAAGTATTTGGAATGGCTTTGCTCGTTTTCCCAACATTAAAAAGCTGGTTAGTTATTCCTTACATACTTCCCTTAGCACGCTAGAGTTGAGAGGTTGACATACCAGACTTGCATTCATACCAAGTGTTTCCTTTATATGCTCAGGATTAAAATTCATGTTTCGCAAATCCCCATCACAAAAGTAGCAGATTTTCATGAATTCTTGCTATTGGGAATGAAAAGCGAGTATAGAATTACAGCAAACAGATACTTTATAAAGGGATGGAGATTGTATGGGATTTGAAAACTACTTGGTCTATGGTGCTAAGTTTTCTTCTTTGAGAAAAAGCCCGCTACTTAATTATTTCGTCTGCCATGTGCCATGTTTGTCAAGAATTTGAAGTGTTTGCTCCAAAAAACTAGCTGATTTTTTTGGCGGCTGATGTGTTAGATGTTGTCGGTGAACAGAGTATATGATCCAGAAGTGGAGAGTAATTGACAAGGGTGACATGACTTGAAATTCTTAACATGATGGGTTCGTTCTCAAGACGAACACGGTATTTAATGCAATATGATGCATTTTTAAACAGTTATGCTAAGGTATCTCATTTCTTCACATTGTATGTAACTCACTTCTTATGGCTCACACAGTTTACGTAGTAGCAGTGCAATTTTACAGTTCAGTGTTGGTTCTCAGGCTACCCAAAAGGTCAGAGCTCTGTCATGAAATGTAACTCTATTTTAACACTTGAGAAGCCTCACCACATTTAATTTATAATTCTCTTTAGTATTCTGTTACTTCCTTTCACTTATAGTTTTTACATTTTAGCCGGGTTCCAAAGGACTTAAACCAGATCAATTCTTGATTACGTTGAACTGAAATACTTGACTTCACCTTAAGGTTTGACTTCAAATAGTAATAGTCACGCACTCTTAACTTAAATTCAATGATCTAAGACGCTTAGAAAAAAGGTTTAGTAAGTTTATAAATTTCTCAAAAATAATTGACTTCTTTATCACGTTAAAATTTTTTAAATAGGTCTCAGGCTCCTGGAACAAAAATGGTCAGTCTAGAATCAAAAGAAAGTAGATGAAACTTTATGCGTAGATGTGCTTTTGGAAGGGATCGATCGGAATCAGAAGTGTACCATTGACATTGTTTTAGCACCACCATAACTATCGGAATTAGTCAGAAAGTTTTAAGTTTTCGAGTTTATAAATGATATCTATGCTTAAACGGGGAATTAGTAATTTGTATTGCGCTCATGCCTGCAGGAAATAAATATGGTACACGGTTTTTAACCAAAATATATTTGAAAATGGATGCATTTGTGGAGTGGCTAGTTTCACCTATAATGGGGTAGTCATGACCCACTAAACACAGCTGATGACGCTCGTCTCATTGGAAAGTATTGCAAGGGATTTTGTACCGTAAATGAAAAATCTGACAGCAGACAAAATGTTTAGACCGTTTACCCGCTTGCCATTGCGGAGGGTTTGTAAATCAATGTTATTCATGGCGATCGAGGTACTGTCAACCTCGCATGCTTTGTGAATTCTTTAAATGAATACTGTGATGGTTTATACTGCTTCGAATCAATTAAAAGTCACCTAAAGTTGTCGTTAGTCTAAATGCAAGCAAAAAAAGAATATAGTTCGTGTTCAGTATTAGTCAGTGCATTATTTGTCAAACATTCTTGATCTACAAGGATTCTTAGCATAGTGATTGTAATGAGGAGAAATCCTTCTTTATGATACGGGGGTTCTTTCTCTTCGTTAAAGTTACCATTACAGATGGGCAAATCCGATTCGTTAGAACATTGAACACGTGTCTATAAAACCCTTTAATCAGAATAACCTTCGCCTGGACATACGCCCGAATTTGTTTGTCCTATTGAATCTGATCTTTTCATTCTAATCTATGTCTTGCAGTTAGCACTCTTAACTCAAAAATAAATACATCATATTAAACATAAACTAATTCTGCTCAATCTCATTCACCTACATGGTGCAATTGATCCGATCTATGGAAATTAATAATTCTGATGGGAATTTGCAGCGAACGAGTCTATAATATGATCAAAGAAGCAAAAGAACTGTGTATTAGCACGAGATCCTTCCTGTTGCTCGCCAAGCATCAGCATAGGTACATTGTTTCAGTGCATTTCATAATAATGTGGAACCATTGTACTTCGAGGTACCAGTGTTCAATCCAAACAATGCTCCGGTGTCATAAGGTCTTGATTCAAGACCGAACTAGAATTTCACAATGTATTTCTCTTGTTGGGACTTCCTAGTTTAATTCTCCACGTCATTGTATTAAGGTTAGTTACGACAATCGACGGGACTGCCTGCACACTGTCCTCACGTGCCACTATTTAACCAAAAATTAAACACATTTTTATATTGGAATAGAATGTCACTTCTCTTTCACTTCATTTCACTACTTGGTGCATGAAATTTGGAAATTCACGGATGATTTAGTACAGATGGTTTGAAAGAGGTTTTTATATATGTACAAACAGAAAGCGAGATTTCGTTTTTGTTTGTCCCTTTTCTTTGTGTCAA
Organism: Carybdea cf. marsupialis auct. non (Linnaeus, 1758); assembly: GCA_010016065.2. Classification (NCBI taxonomy): domain Eukaryota; kingdom Metazoa; phylum Cnidaria; class Cubozoa; order Carybdeida; family Carybdeidae; genus Carybdea; species Carybdea cf. marsupialis auct. non (Linnaeus, 1758). The sequence continues at coordinate 24,723 of JAAAKL020001970.1, forward strand.
AATATTACCCCATCTTTAACATGCATCAATATATTCATTTTTCTGTATACCTTGAACGTTATTTATTAACGTTACCTTCCAAAGACGTCAATAGAGTAGTCTGCATTCTTAACAATGTAATTGAATGATACACTTGCTGTGGGTTAGCAATTGATCATCTATGATGACATTGACATAGGTACAGAAATGATAACCAGACTAATCACGGTGATCATTTTGCATATTTCTTCATTACTTTTTGTAATTTAAGGAAACGTTCGGTGTCATCTGTTGTCGAAGTATTGTTTTGCAAAACTACAGCATTTCGTGTACAAATAGAAAGAAATAACAATTAAATAGCACGTTTGTATTACGTGTGCTAAACTACGTAAATAATCTTGAACGTGGCAGTTGTGTTTACATATTCTATAGCCCTTGTTGTGCTTCTAGTATGCGGCTGGCTTGAGTACACTCATGTGTGTCGGCAAGAGTGGTATGTTGATTATAGGAGAACCGTGTGTATTAGCGTTGTGGCCAATGACTGGTGATATTTCGACGTTGTGCATGCTTCAAGAATGTGTTGCTATGGTAAAGGACTGGCCAGTGACGCAATATTGTATTCAACGGTGGTTACACGGCTGTGGTCTTAGGGCTCAGAGCTGTTCTTGAGACCTCAGTGAAGTCATGACGTTTGACCATCAGTAAAACCGATATTTTCTTTAGAAGTCTTTACTTATTTACTGCCAAAAATCAAGAATATTGTTTATTAGTTTTTGTTGTTCGAAATGGGTCATTGTGTCTGTTTTCAATTACGGAAAAATTTATAAACGATTTCCTGATGTTTGCAGCCAACTCGGTCCCTTGCCCTCGTGCACTAAAATTTCACTCTCATTTTCACACTCGTCTGTCGTCACTATGATTATTGATCATCGTCTTGGGTACTTTGGTCTTCATCAACATTATAACATCGTAATGATTACATTTGTTACTTCCATCGTGGACATTATCATGATCGTAGCCGTTATTATCATCATCATCATCGCAACCACAACTGTACATAAAAGATTGGTTTGAAAACAGGCCAAATTTTACGGGGATGAAAATCAACAAATTTTTTTTCGGTCTTAAATGGTTTTTTCAGTGATTGATCATTTATTTCAGGTACAAAAACCGTCGTTCTACCAACTTTCTACTTAGCCCATTATCAATGCTTTATTCCTTTGCGGTGTAATCTTTTAATAACGCATTCCATTCATGAATATTCCATCCAATTTTATGTTTACTTCTTTCTGATGAATTGCTATGATTTGCTTATTGTACATTCTTTGTTTAGCTCATGGCGATCGGAATAGCGCTCGTAATGTTACCACTTCCTTTTGCAAACACTAACTTGAACTTGTTGCCATGCATATTTTTGCGTGATTAATGCTTTGTTGTGCGTGTGCGTAAGTTTGCCAGTAATTAATTGGTTTACCATTCTTTGCTCCCGGATCGTTCATTCCATTATGCTTTTTCACATATTATGATATCCTATCATTTCTTACCTTACTTGACTATATGTGCAGGTGTCCTAGGTTCCTATAATTGCTGGGAATTGCAAGGGTCCTCCTGTTATGATATTGTAATGGACATGGCTTCTACTAGGTGCATATAATCCCTGTCATTAGTGCCCTTTTTTATATCACAAACTATGTTTTTTTGTTTGTTTGTTTTTTCAATTTGTCATTTTTATTTTAACCATTTCCGGAATTACAATTGAAGTATTTATTTACATCAGTTGCATAAATTTACAATTTCTAGAGCGTACTTTCATTGCAAGAAGATAGTTTCAGACTAAGTGGAAACACTATGGCGTATCTATCATATGTGAATTATTTTTTGTCTATTTCAATACATCATGTGCCGCTGTTAGAAGTGGGATCCACGCAAAGAGGGAGGACCTTCATGACAACTGAAACTATTTTCTTTAGTTGATACCCGACTTCCAAATTGTGACATCGGGTTCAGTTCAACGTAGTTTAGGAGCTGATCCTCTCTGCACCATGTGACATGATTATGGAACTAGTATCATCCGGTTAATCAATATGTCAAAACAGATAGCCAGTTATTACAAGGTAGGAAGGATATTGTAAAAAAATTAAAATTACGGTATGTTGTCATGAAGTTTGAATCCCTTTGGTGACCTACCCTAAGCCACCCCTAAAGAATGTTTCAAACTTCCCATTTGATAACTTTGCCTCTGTACTATTTGAGTCCAGAAGGTGATGTTTGCTGTACTGATGCCCTATTTTGTTTTATATTTGATTAATACAGGTAAACATGGCGATAGGGAACCTTTCGATGGCCCTGGTAATGTCCTTGCGCATGCATTTTATCCATCACATGGAGGGCAGATTCATTTTGACGAGGATGAGGATTGGCTCCCTGGGTCGGGAGTAGGCCAGGATCCCGGCAAAAAGAAGAGTTTACTTCGTGTTGCAATTCACGAGATTGGGCACTCTTTGGGTTTGAACCATTCTCCAGTAAAAGGTGCCATGATGAATGCTATGTATAAATTCGACAAATCTACAAAGAATGAGCTTGGAGCCGACGATGTGGCTGGCATTCAGAGTATTTATGGTAAGTAGAGGAAGTCATAAGACTACGAAGGGAAACCGTTATCCAAAACATGTCAGTTTAACAATAGCAGAAGAGGCAGAGGTCAATTTTTCATTGTATTTAGGAAGTTTAGCTTCAATTCCATGTTTCGTATCAGGCAGAACATTTAATCATCGAGGAAGAACGTTATTCAATTCCATAGCTTATGGTATAGCTTTGATGCCGTTGAATTACCGTACTCTTTCCTACCAATACGTGAAGAAGGTTAATAGTTTTTTGTGTTTCATGCAGATACCAGTCTACTTTCTCCAAATAATCTAATGCATTCTTTGTAATACATCAATACACCAGTAACTGGTCAGTGTTGATAAGTGGGGATCTTTTGCCAAGACAAAATTTGGTGTAGTGTTGCATTCGATCGTATCAAAGTTTCATAATAAGTTGCTGCTCTGTTTTGTATTTAAGGTTTATGTGAAACCAGCTTTGCATCCGTGTTTAGTTGGATGGGCAATGGACGCACCTATTTTTTCAAGGGAAACAAATACTGGAAGTATTTTGATTGGGGAAATGAAGCCTACCGTGGTTATCCAAAAGACATTAATGCAGAGTGGAAAGGGGTTCCAAGCGATATCGACGAAGCATTTTTATGGGGGCACAACTGGAAATCGTACTTTTTCAAGGTATGGTGAGCTTTTATTGTTATGCAGTTTCACACAGGAAAAACAAACATGGACCTACAATCATGGACAAAAAGAAGTTAAACTTTTACTAAATTTCGGTGAAAATGGAGCAAATCACGCAAGACACTTGCCACATGAAAGGGGTGTCC